>CAUYRH010138374.1:0-27209 GCA_963574655.1 Perodicticus potto
GGCACTTGGGTTTTTAGGGATCTAAGAAACAGCTGATACATTTCTGCCACATTTACTCTGCCCTTCTGAAGTTATGGACTACCTTAGCATCTGTTCTGATGATGCTTAGTCTGGAATATGGTCAAATTTCCAAAAGACATTCCTCCTGTTTGTTTCTTTCCTTCTCTGATCTGCAGGCTGTTGCATTTTCTGTTGGCACTCACTGCTTCTAAATGTCCCTCAGACTGTACAGCAGAGAAGCCTAAGCCACTCCTGAAGGAGACTCTTGAGGACCAGGGGCTCCATTCATGTTGGTCCCTTTAGAAAATTATTATCAGATTAGGCATTTGCAAAACAAAGTGTTCCCAGGAATAGAGCTTTGAGTAAGACTGTGACTTTGTCCTCATTAGGGCTTTGGAAAGAGGAATCATTGCTGAGAATAGTGTTTAGAAAACTATGCTCAGATTCTCAATACACCCACCCATTTTTTTCCAAAACACTTGAGCAGAAAGAAAGAAAAAAAAAATAGAAATTTTGAAAGGCTTTCCTAAATCATTATAATCATTACAATTTAAACTTTTCACATTTGTAATTTAATGTAGTTAAAATAGCATGCATATTCATGCTGCTATTTGATTTTCTAATTAAAGACAGATGATAAGCATACATACAAATCAGTAAATAATGTAAGTAAGAATAATAATATAAGAATGACTCATTAAAGGACCAGGACCAGAGTTCAGGGCTATTTTATATTTATTTATATCTAACACTAGGTGCAGAATATTTCAATTTTTAATAATATTAATTTTGGCTAAATTACAGTCTCAGGATTAAATCATTATAGAAATGAAGCCTGGATATGCATCATTCATAAACTGGCTGGTTTACAATATCAAGCAAAGCAACTTGTTCATCGATGAAACCTGCAATTCCCAAGCACGGCATTATGGACATGAGTATGTTTATACAAAAAATATCACATTGGGTTATATTCATACCATTTAGAGGAAGATGCATGATACCTAGGAAGAACTGTATCAATCCCCATGTAATGGAGGACGAAAAGAGAGTCTAGCATTTCTTATGAACCTGTGCTAGTAATTTTTCCACTTCTGACTTCCAGAGCTGGCATTTAAAACATTGTCTTCTAATCCTACTCTAGTTCTCTCTAGTCACTGTGCAGAATAATTATTTGTTAAAATCAGCAATCCAACTCAAATATATCCTAAACAAACACCATAGTGGAAAGAACTGATTTGCCCTTAATTTACACATATGGAGAAACATATCCCCAGATATCTTTCAGTATTGCAATTAGTTCAGTAGTTTGCCTAAATTGAATAATTATATAAAGTTATTTTAAAGTGGACAGTCATAATTCAGCCCACAATACATTACAGTACACAATTGAAATTTAAGCTAACGCTTTTGAAAGTAATTTCTCAAGGTATCAGCCCCTATTGGCAGGGACTATAGGCCAGGGGGTTAGAATATATAAACACAGGTCAATCTGGGCACTAGTGTTTGAGATGTTCCAGGGTGATAGTACACACAAAAAGAAGCCACATGAGAATTATGTAATAGCCTAGTAGTTATGTGCTAAAAATTAGAATTACACTAAGGGGAGAAATGCAGTGGTTAGCCATGATAACCATAGTTCATCACAGGCTATTTATTGTCAGTTTTTATGCACATTAAGATGTTTCAAATAATGTAGATACAATCTGGAGCATTTTATCTTTAGTCCTTATTGACTGATAACGGATCAGGTTAATTTTGATTGTTAGAAGTTCAGTTTTATGAGTAATTGCTTCTTAATATAAGATCTTAAATATAAAAAGAAAAGCATATAGCACGTTTTATGTTGGTTTGGCTTTGAGTTGTTATTGTTGCTGTTGTTTTTCCAGAGTTGCTTAAAAGTTAAGTTCCAATAAAAGAGCATACTTAAATTTCAGAGACACAGGGACTCAACAGCAAATGCTGTTTCCAACTTTATGATGTGAATTTTCTGTCAAAACCTTTGTCTTAGCTTAAAATGACTTAACAAGTCAGAAAACCCATTTTAATCAAATAAAAGAGGGAAGATGAAACTCTATCTAAAACAAAGTGAAATATTTCATATTAATATAATTATAATAGTTAATTTCATGAATAGCTATAATTAAAGAACAATTTTTATATACTATTTGCACAAAGTCAGACAATGAGGAACAGCATATATGACAAGATGAAAATCTCTGCAATTACCTGGTGCCAGATGGGTTTTTAACAGGTAAATTAAAAACTCTGGGATAACTTCTGTTTCAAGATGGGGGTTCACCCACATGCATATGTTTTCTTTTCTTCCTTGGGCCCAATTAAAATGTAAATATTAAAAAAAAAGGTCATAAATCTCTAACAAACAAGAGATCAGTAAAGAACCATCAAGAGTATAAGAAGTTTGACATAATCTGCAAGGTCACAAGTTCATGGAAGAATGGTAACTATTACATTGGGATGGAGGAAGTTTAGAGTGGGCACAAATGGGAAGTGATAACAGAACTCCCCGTAAAACTACAGAGGACTGAAAACATGCCTCACACACGTGAGAATGAAAGAATGACATGGAACTGGACGTGTGAATTGGAGAGGGAAAACAAGTGCCATTCACAGACCAGGAAATATTCCCTGCCTTGTTCTTCCTACTACTGACTCACACCTGGCAGCAGACAGGCATCTATCTAGCGTTTAGAAAGGAGTTTGCAGGGCAATCTGTAGAGAAATTGTGACTCCCGAACCACTCTGATAGTCAAGGGTTTCAAGAATGAGACCCATTCAAGCCGAGCATCCTAAAAAGACCCCCTTCAAAGTGACTAGCACTGTACACATATTCACACCTACACAAAATTCCCAATGAACTCCTTATGCCTTGCTCTTAAACATGAACACAGGATCACAAAGAGAGAAAGATCACAAAGGTAATTCATAGAATATATGAAAATATCACTAACAGTAATATGCCTAGAGACATTTAAAAGAAGTATTTCATGTATAAAGTGTGATTAAATTCTTGGGGAGGGGGGAATAATCAGAGTTCTTGGGAATTAAAATGCTATTGTTAAAGTAAAAAGAATAAATAAAAGAGTGGAAAGAAAATGAAATCTCTCAACAAGTAAGAACAATTGGCAAAGATTGGGAAAAATAATAGGATTTGAAAATGAATCCAAGAGAACCAATAGCCAACTATGAGAAGTCTGAGAATGAGAAAACAGAAAACAAACGCTATAAAGAAGGAAATTATCCAGATAATAAAATATGTTCCACAGAGCATGAGTTCAAAGAACCCATGAAGGTGGCGCCTGTGGCTCAGTGGGTAGGGCACTGGCCCCAGATACTGAGGGTGGCAGGTTCGAACCCAACCTTGGCCAAACTGCAACAAAAAAATAGCAGGGCTTTGTGGCAGACACTGTAGTCCCAGCTTCTCAGGAGGCTGAGGCAAGAGAATTGCCTAAGCCCAAGAGCTGGAGGTTGCTGTGAGCTGTGATGCCATGGCACTCTACTGAGGGCGACAAAGTGAGACTCTGTCTCTAAAAAAAAAGAACCCATGAAATTAAATGTTAAAAGATCCTAGCTCATGAAAGCATAGAGTATAGATATTATTCAGGCATACTAGTAATACTCAGAAAATGTATGGCTCTTCTTTAGACAAAGTGGGAGGGAGGAACAAACTTAAAAACAGAAATACAAGAAAATCTGAAAATGATATAATGCAGCCCTGGAAAATAGTACAAGTAAGTCCCATGAGTGCAGCTGGGCGGCAGATTGAGAGGGTAGCTGTGTGTGTGCAATGGGTGCTCCAGAAGAAAAGTGGAAATAATCGGTCTGGAGGGAGTTTAAAAGGGGGGGAATTAATAAAGTTGTTAGTTCATCTAGCAAACTCTAAGGCTCTATAAAAAATTAAATATACTCAAAATCCCCTACTTGGCTTTGCAAGGTGAATAGTCTGCATAGGGTACCAGCTTTTAAAATACACCAATAAATAAGGTAAGAGAAACATATTTATGGTCACAGAGTATTTAAGAGTTCTCCATAAATGGCAGAAGAGCATGGAGAGGAAAGATAATAAAGGAATAAGGATGATAGATGCTAATATCTTTGTTTTATAAGTAGAAAATCAAAAAGCAGTCAAATTGATGAAACAGGAAATATATAGTACACATATACATTTTTTTCTCTTTAATTACACCAGCAGACTGAGGTAGAAGACATTCTTAGAATTAGAAAGAATAGTTTTCTAAGAGTTGTACTGTAAAAGAACTCTACCTTGCTCCCCAACCCCACTACCAAGGCCACATCATTGGTATGTGAAAAGGGAAAGAATGTTGTATTTAAATTAGTTACTACTTTACCTACCAACCTCAAGTAAATTATGAAATGTGATCCTTATACTTAAACCAGACTATTTTTAAGGTTCATTTCAGTTCCATATAAGCAGATCTGTTTAGATAAAAGTGTACAGGTATTTTTCTAAGTCTTTCATGTTCAATTCAGCCTGACCTTTTCAATCCACTGACCTTACTATAAGACAGAATCACAAGAAAAACGCTAAGGTCCACCTCCAAGCAAAGAGAAAACCTAGGTCCAACATATTTTTCTTGCTTTGGACAGTGGTTGTTGCCTGCTGTTTACTTTTATATATTTACACACAAAAACATTTAAATTAAATCACTGTCCATTTGCCTGTCCAGAAAATAGCAACTAATGTATCAAAATAACTACTTTTAGCAAATTCAAAACCCTTCATCACCATTTAGCATTCAGGATTAATTCCATGGCAACCACAAGCTTACATATGAAAAGAGCATTATAAAAGAGATTTTTGTTCAGAGAAATAGGCACATCAAAGAAACAAGTAGGAAGCAATACTACATAACTTCTGCAAAGCAAAATTTGGTATTATCCTTTCTGAAATGAAAGCCTTGAACACACAAAATCTGAGTGGAAATCAAATCTGATATTAAATTTTATTACTTGGAGATGACTTGCCATGTCGGTTAAGAGCTGACATTTCAAAATAATTCAAAAAATCATGTTCAGATAGATGATATTTATTCATTCCGCAAACTAAAATTCAGTCTACAAATCTTGCTCCACATTACCGGAAAGTAAATACTTATATTCATACCATATTGTTAACATTTTAAATCAAGATATTAAGTTCCTTCAATAATAGTTTTCCATCAAAGGGAACTGGCTTGAGGGAAAGGGAAGAATACGACAAATGAATTCATAGGTAGTTTGGCAAGACTGCTTTCTTTAATCTCAGGGCGTTGTCCTTCCCAAAGACCTTCTTTAGTATTAGTTCCATCTCCCAGTAAATGGAGTCCACTTAATGAATGGTGATAAGTTTCGTCTTCTGAGTAATTAAGATCCTTAGTTTGCATTTCCCTCTCTAGGCATGAGGTTGAACAACTTATCTTATTTCATTGTCTATATTTCTTTATAATATTTTCTATTATAATTCAATATTTGTATCATGCTCAAGGATACCTCTTTTCCACCAAGATTACATTCTGTAATTACTTAGTTTACTTATATTAATTTTGCATTGTATTATATGAAGGGACTTAATCCCATAAAATCAATTTTGTGTAAATTTTGAGAAAAATAATTGGATTTTATTTTTTTTTGCCATGCAACTAGACAGTTAAATCAATGTTAAAATAATGCATTACTCTCTCACTAACTCTTAAAATGCTGCCATCTTAACTTCCTCATGTTCCTAGGTCCTGAGTTTTGTTCTGGAAACAGGGAAGGTACCAATCATTGGTTTTATAATTAATCAAATATTTCCTAGGCTTTCTTATAGGTTTATTTTGATACATTTTAAAATAGTTCACATCCTTCTGAAAATAAATGTTTTATGAAAACTGGATTGCATCTACTAGTCACTTTGGCAAGCATTTCCTTCTTTACAATATTGATAATGTGATTGCGTCATAGTGAAGACAGACAATGCTGAAAGGACATTTTGTCCTACGGCATCATTTTTCAAATCAGAATCATGGCAGGGATTTCTCTCGCTCTCCCTCCTTTCTTTCTTTCTCTCTCTGCTCTCTCTCTCTTTCCTCTCCTCTTTCTTCCTCCTCTTTTTTTCTCTCTCTCACTCTCCTTTTCATGGTTCTTCTCTCTCCCACACATACATACAGATCAAACCGTAGTTTTGTAGTTTTAATCAGATAGTTTTTATATTAATTTATCCACCTGAATACAGCCTCTATAGAGACTTAATTCAAACATTTGTGTATATTAACCCAATAAAAGAATATTTTTTAATTCTATAGGGCCCATGTCTGTATTTTGGAATGTCTTACACTATCTTATGCTTCTTACCCCTAGATTTTACTGACTTTGCATTGCTTTTATAAAAAAAATTAATTTTCCAATCATACAATCTTTTCTTTTAAATTTTTACTTGCATATACGTACATCAGTGTTGTTTAATAGAAATACAATGTGAGTCATATCCAAGTCACACATGTAATTTGAAATTTTCTAGTGACCACATTAAAAGAGTAAAAAGAAACAGATAAATTAAATTTAATATACTTTATTTCATTCAATATGTTCAAAATGTTACCATTTCAAAATACAATCAAAATGTACAACATATAACAAGTCCTTTTACTTTTTTTTCCAAACTAAATCTTTCGATTCTTACATGCTTTTTACTAACAGGACATCTTAATTTGGACTAGCCATATTTTGTGGCTAATGGCTACCATATTGGGTGGCTCAGACATAAGAAATTAAAGGATTTTTGTATGAAGATTTTAAAGTAAGCCACATTCTTGAACATATAAAAGGTTTAAAATTATTTCTTATTTACCTTGGGGTTATCAAATAGGAAAAAAATCATATATTGATAGTGTTTTTCATCAATTGCTATATTAACCTATTGTTTTGCCTATTTGTTACTGCTTTGGAGTACAGAATAGTTTTATTTTATTTTTCTTCATTTTTGTACTGGTAGTGTACATTTTGTTTTAAATTTAGAGAAATTTCTCTGAAATTCTATTGTTATTTTTGTATTTTTCAATTTGTTTTAGATAATTATACTTCATTACATAAGAAAGTACCTTTCAGATATATTTCAGTTTTTAAGTAGAAACACATATTTATTCTGCATCTCAAAATGATTACATGGCTTTTTCCTGTGACCCACTGTAACCCATTGATGTGATTATATGTATGTATTGTATGTATTTATTAATTGATATCCTAAGGTTGCACTATTATTATAAAACTTTTAGAATAGGTTCTACTTTGTCATGGCATATTAGAATTTTAAGACATTCTAAGATTCATTCTTTCTGTGTAAAATAATTGTTTCCAATGTTTCAGCTAGGTGTGCTTTTCATGTGATCAATTTACCCAAAAAACAATTAGCAAGAATCAAGTGTCACCAAAACCATGTTTGTTTCACATGTATTTACATGTGTATTACACGTGTATTTGTTTCGCATGTATTTATTAATCTTCTAGTTTCAAATTAGAACTTAGTACATGTCATGCTTATTTTTCTATTCTTGTGATACTTTGCTTAGGGGAATACTTTCCAATGCCATCTAAATTGTTAAAATTAAATTTAAATGTGGTGGTGTGGGTGAAGAGTTTGCAGAAGTTCCCACCCAAATAGCACATTGTATAGGACCAGGGACACTTCCTGGAGGAAGGACACACCTACAATGTGGACTTGAACCTTACAAAAAAAATGTACACAACCTGATTGTGTGTCCCCTTATATTAACCTGAAATTTTAAAAAAATGTTTGTTCATACCTATAGTCACTGACAAAGAACAGGTTGGCAATAACTCGTTATCAGAAACAAATGAATTTCAGGGAATTTAGATGAGTCACTTTAGAATGAATGACTGAAATAGCATGAACCCTTTCATGAGGGCCTAATAACCTCTCAGAGGTCCTACCTCTACTATCTTCACTATGGCAAATAAATTTCAGCATGAGTTTTGGGAAGTTATTCAAACCATAGGATACCACATATAACTGAACAAGAAGCTTCTGTTTACGTGGCAAGCTTGACAGAGGAAATATTACTGTAACTATGACTTGCTCGATGAAATATTTTGAGGATAAGAATTGACTACATTGAATAAGGGCTACACTACGAACATTATAGTTTTTATTAACTATTATCTTCATTTCTTAGAATTGGGGTGTATGTGTGTATAAGGATTGATTTCCACATTACCGTGTTACTATTCATAAGTGAGATTGATTTCTATGCTTAATTTGTTGCTATCACTGTCAGATTTTATATCACATTTCTGTTAACTATATAAAATAACTTGAGCTTTCATTCTTGAGTTTCATTTTACACATCATGCTTCAAATGAACTAAATGGTATGGAATCACCATAAAAATCGAGGGGTCTGATAAAATTTTGGAGATTTTAAATAATATAGTGAGGTAGAATGAATAATATTTGATAGAACAACAAAGTGACTATAGCCAACAATAAATTATGATATATTTTAAAATAAACTAAGGTAGTGGAATTGAAATGTTCTTAACAAAAGAAATGATAAATGCTTGGGGTAATGAACCCAAATCACCCTGATTAAATTAATAAAGATTCTACACCTGTATGAAAACATCACATGTACCCTATAAATATAAACAACTATTATGTTACTATAATAATTAAAAATAAAAAATTTTTATAAAGATTGTCACTTCATGCTTTAAACTTTAATTTTATAACTTATTCTATTCTTTTTTTCCCCATTCATGATGGAAATGAAAAAAAATTCTATTTGTGCATATACACACAGGGTAGCCATAAAGTTCATGTGCAATTTAAAATTATGGCCATCCTGTATATATTTTATCATTTTAACTTCATTGCTTTAATTTGAAAGTACTTGGAAACATGCCATTTATATTTTTCTTTGTTTTCTAAATCATTATTTTATTCCATTATTGGAATTTTTACAAGATAAACTGATTTCTTCCTTTTATATAGTACGTTGAATTTATCTTTTCAAATTATTGGCTTTTATGTTCCTTCTCCTAAAATTATTTCTATGATTTATCTTTTTTGTTATTTTTACTTAAAAATAGAAATTCAGCATCACATTTGTAAACCAAGTACTTTTTCAACAGATTTTCTAAAGGATGACTGTCAATTGTTATTATATTGTTATTTGCTAAGTGGGCTTTTATTTGTGGCTTTGATTTCCAATTTAATCCCGGGGTTCCTTGGAAGAGTTTTAGTTTTTGTTTGCTTGTTTTAATGTGTATTTGGATGTTTGTTTTTTGAGAGAGAGTCTCACTCTGTCACCCTGGGGCCCTGGGTAACAGGGCCCTGCTATGGCATCATCATAGCTCCCTTTAACCTCAGTCTCTTAGGCTCAAGCGATCCTCTTGCCTCAGCCCCCTGAGTAGCTGGCACTACAGATGCTCACCACAATGTCCAGCTAATTTTTCTATTTTTAGTAGAGATGGGTCTGGCTCTTGCTCAGGCTGGTCTTGAACTGAGCTTAAGCTATCCACCCACCTTAGCCTCCCAGAGTGCTTGGATTACAGGCATGAGCCATCACACTATTTGGATTATTTTTTTTGTTAATCTATCGTTGGTTCCAGTTGTATTGCACTATAGTCAATAATAGTGTATAAAAATGTTCCATTTTCCTGCAAAGTTTGATCTCTTATTGTTAGCTTATAAGTGATTTAAGTATTCCACAGATAATTCTAAAGAATTTCTATTGTTTTAAGACAAGAGTTTAAATGAAGAGCAATAGAACTCAATTTTCTCTAACTTTGCTTTCATAAATTTCACTTTTTCTTAGAAATTTTAATTTGCACATGAATAGGTTTAGGCCATAAAATATATTTTCTCCTAAATGTTTTAAAGTTTTGTTTTTTATAGTTAGTTTTTTAAGCCATTTGAAGTTTTTAAAAATATGAACATGCTCGATTTTTTTCATGTAGGCACCCAATTTCCCCACTGCTATTTATTCAGTTTTCCTTCCTAATTCTTAGAGTACCTATTTTTACTGATAGGCTATGTTATATAACATTGAAGCTGCTGGAAAGAGAATATTTTTAATTCTTTTATAATGGGCGCTTATTTTCTACTTACATAAATGTGTGTGTCATCTCCATGTATATTTCATAATAAAAATGAAAAATGAAATAATAGGTTTCTTATGAAAAAAAAAATTTTTTTTGAGACAGCGTCTCACTATGTCACCCTTAGTAGATTGCCACGGTGTCACAGTTCACAGCAACCTCCAATTCTTAGGCTTAAGCAATTCTCTTGCCTCAGCCTCCCAAGTAGCTGGGACTATAGGTGCCTGCCACAATGCCTGGCTATTTTTTTTTGTTGTTGTTGTTGCAGTTGTCATTGTTGTTTAGTTGGCCTGGGCTGGGTTCGAACCCGCCAGCCTGGGTGTATGTGGCTGGCACCCTACCCACTGAACTACGGATGCTGCCTATGAAATAAATTATTAAAATTATATTTTCTAATTGGTTATAGCTGTATATATGTAAGCATTTCTACATTTTTATGCTGATTTTATTAGTTCTCTTTCATTGGGACAGTGACCTTGGTTGTGGCATCCTTATGAGAAAAATTTCTATTTGCCTTTACTGAGTCCCTGTGTTTTTCTGAGGTTGTGGGGGTAGTTTATATCCTATTTTTCTCAGGTCAGGCAAAAAGGTTCTCATACTACATGATAAAAGTAAATTAAAACTCCACAGCCAGGTGCTAATGGTTCATCTTTCCTTTTTTCTACAATGACCCAGGAAGGTCATGCTAATCCTCTGATACAATTGAGGGCATTCGGTTGAACTTTTTCTAATTTTTATTTCACACCCTAAACATCAATTTCAGACTCCTGACTTCAGCATGAAAGCTCATTTCCAGCTACCTATGTATATGGAGCCCAGGGCGTTTTCTCTTTGTGTATCTTGTATGTATTATTTCCTTCCTTTTTTCCTTCCTAGCCTTCTTTCCATCTTTCTCCTCTTTCTCTTCCTGTCAAGACCAGATCAATATTATTATTATTATAATAGATTTTGTCAAAAAGAATTGGGAACCCTGGTTTGGCGTTTTCATCTCAAACACTTGTGTGTCTACGTCTGGGACTCTAGCCTTGCTGGAACAGACACCTTCTCATCACCTTGGCTTGGCACAACATCACTGCTGCCCCCACTGTACTGCAAGTGTGTGCCACCCTTGCCAAGGACTAACCTGGACTGCATGTGCAGGATGTGTGATGTGATAGCTTTGGCATTTGAGGACTTCCAAAACAATTTGCAAAATGTTTAAAATATTTCTCTCCTTATGATATAGTTTTTTTTCATTTCTGCTGTTGATGAGTGTCCTGGTCCATATAGAGTTGATATAAAAGAATACCTAAGGCTGGGCAATTTATCAAAAAAAGAAGTTGATTTCATTCATGCTTCTGGTGGTTGGAAGATTCGAGTTCGGGCAGCTACACTGCTGAGGACCTCATGGTGCTTCCACCCACAGTAGAAAGTTGAAAGGAAAGGGCACATGTGCAAAGAGCTCACATGGTAAGAGAGGAAGCAAGAGGGAGAAACCGAGGAAGACAGACTCTTTGTAACATGGGACTAAGCCATTCCCCAGAGATGGAGAACCCATTCATTTTTGTCAGGGGGCATTCGTCCATGCATGAGGGATCTGCCCCCATGACCCAAACATCTCCCACTAGGTTCCACCTCCACATTGGCAATCAAATTTTAACATGAGTTTTAATGGAGACAATCCCCATTCAGACCATAGTAAGATAGGGAAACGGTTGTGTCTGTTCCATAAAACCTCATAAGCCCCAAAGTAAGGTCTCTGAAGAAACCAACTAAAACCAGCTACAACCCAAATGACCATGAAAAATAACCACAGGCTACCCTCTCTGCTCATTATGCCCTGAAACTCCATCAGCGCCATGACAGTTTACAAATGCCGTGGCAATTCCTGGAAGTAACCCTATGTTGTTCAGAAAGAGGAGGACTGCTGGTTCATAAGAAATTTTATGAATTAACATAATTAACAGAATTAACCTTTCTGTTTAACATAAAATTTAAAAGGTATAAAGTAAGACACTGGAAACGGTGTGGCTCTGAGAGAGAGCTCCTGTCCTGTCCATGGGAAAGCCTCCCTTTATTTCTTTTCTTACTGTAATAAACTTGGTTTTCTTTACTCTGTCTGCTACTCTTAAATTCTTTCCTGCATGATGCCAAGAATCCAGATGGCTTTCAAATTGACCCCAGCTTTGGGGTCCAACTCTCCAACTCTCCAACTCTAAGTAGCAGTTAAAGATGTTTATGTGGCTTATTGGGGTGGGGTAGTAGCTCTTACTTTAACACCACACAGGACTTTTTTCCACATTCACTAAATAAAATGAGCCATCCCTGGCAGAGAAGGGAACACTTTTACAATGTTGGGATTGCAAACTAATATAGCCTCTTTGGAAAGAAGTAGTGAGAAACTTCAAAGAGCTACAAGTGAACCTTCCATTTGATCCTGCAACCCTTTACTAAGTATCTTCCCAGGAGAAAAGAATTCATTTTACCGTAAGGACATCTGCACTTGAATGTTTGTTCCCGCTCAATTCACAATAGCCAACATGTGGAATGAACCCAGGTGTCCACTAACCCATAAATGGATTAATAAACTGTGTTACATGTATACCATGGAATACTCTTCAGCCATAAAAAGATGGAGACTTTATGTCTTTCATACTAACCTGGAAGGAGTTGAAGAACATTCTCATTAGTAAAATATCACAAGAATGGAAAAGCAAATATCCAATGTAAAATACTCACATAAAACCAGTAGATGAACAACTACATGCCCACTGAGAGAAATACATAATTAAAATCAAATGGGGGGGAGGGGGGCGAAAGGAAGAGGGAAGAAGATTGGGAAGTTCTTACCTAATGGGCACAATGTAAGGGTTTTGGGTACACTTCCTGGGTGAAGGGCTCTACTACAACTTGAACTTTACCTGACAAACACAAATAATATAACCCAATTGATAGTACCTTCATATTACTTTGATATTAATAGTTAAATTAAATAAACTGAGACAGCCCTATGACAAAACCAATCTCAACTAACTATTATTTTATATACTTCCTCTATACACACAGAAAGATAGCATTTCACTAGTTACTCATGTTGATATAGAAATGCCTTTGTTGTTCGACTCATTTGACCCCTGTAGGATGAATTTAGGAGGGAGGAAATGGACAGTGACAGACTGCTGACCTAGACTTTCACAGGTGAGATGGAGAAGGAAGGCAATCATGAATCCCTAGACTCCTTTCTATTAAAATGCTGAAAGCCTGAGGATTTTTGTTTTCTAGATGTTTAATGACGATAGAGAGAAGTTGAGTTTTATCACTCCTTGCAGTGGGTTGTGGTAAACTTATTCACATTTTTTACATTTTCCTATCAAATGAGAAAATTTTAATTCACTGAAATATTTCTCTTCCATGCTTTTTTCTTTCTCTCAGTTTTTCTTCTTATACTTCATTGCTCTTAAAAATTAACTGTAGATGCTGAACTGGTCATTTATAACCAGTTTGTTTGACTTTGAGTTTCAAGTCCTAAATGCTCTTAAAAACTTGCTTACTGATCAGATGTTCAGCAAACTTCCTCATCTGAAAGTGTCATCCAAGGCTATGCCCAACACTGAACATTAGAGACACTTGGAAAAACACAGATTCGGGGAGTTTACTGGAGCATAAAGGTCAACCTGATTCGAGACAATCAGGCTTGTAACCTTCAGCAATCTCCCTTCCACCTCAACTGTAGTAAATCAAAGCTGCTTTGTTTTGACTAGGTTATGACAAAGCATTTGAGGTGAAATAATTGCAATTCACATGGGACATTTTGTCTAAGTCGGCTTCACTGATAGTATTAACATAGAAAAAGACTAAGTGCAATTTATTTTGGAGAGATTTACAGCTCTAGAAAAAGAAAAGGGTACTGAACAGCATCCATTCAGCTAGAATGCCCAAATTGAAATATTTTAAAATTTAAATCAGTAAGAAGTAAACTGAATTAAGCTACATTTGCTAAGAAATAAAACATACATCCCATTATTCCTTCTTTTAAGAGATATTTACCGAGCCCTTTTTGAAATCAGACTTTGTTTGTCAATTATTCAAGTGCATTCAAAATATTTCTTTTGCAAGGACCTTAAATAAAGTGCAGTTCCACACCCCTGGTCTGGCCCTCACTCCCCACTGCACTGTGCTAATGAGCAAATACAACCATCCTCTTTCTGCTTTCTGCCTTCTGCTCCAGCTGTATGTCCTTCTTAAGCCCATTGCATCCTCATACATACTCTGCACCCCTATTGTCACTCTTGAGGACATGCCCCTGCTTTTATCATAGGGCACCCCCCCTTCCCTCTCTGCACCAAATTCCATCCCTCTCGCTCTCTCAGGGACTTCACCTATGCCATTATTTTCTTTCCTTTATGCATCATCCATTTCTCCCTCTCCACAGTATTATCCCCTTTAGCATAGGAACATGACTTTATTTTGAAAACTATTCAACTTTTTAACTTCACCTTGCCTTCAATTTACACCTTATTACTGATCCTTTTTCAAGACAAAGAACTTGTATGAATTTTTTAGTGACTAGTCTCTACTCCCTTACCTCACGATTCTTTCAATCGACTTCAGTTCGACTTCTATTGCCCCTCAACCCCAGGGCACAAGATCACAAGTTCCCTCCATATTGCCACATCTAAAATTTCCAAATCTCCTTTCTTACACATATTGCTTCGGCCCTCGGTGTCATTTAAGACAGTTGACCCCTTTCCCCTTCTCACATTTTCTGCGAGCCCAAATTGTCCTGCCACCCCTCTTGATGCTTCACTTCAGTCTCCACTTTTGACTTTTCTACTTTATTCTACTTTTCAAAGTCAAGTAACTCAGGAATTTCCACCCTGACCCTCTACCCTTTATAACCTGTAAACTTATCCTATAGGCCACATCCTTCCCATGGCTTTACTTACAATTTTTGTGCTGCTGACTCTATAATATGTACACCTCGCCTAGACCTCTCTCCAGACTCCTGTCTTCAAGTGGGTCACCACTTCAGTTTTGCCTTAATGAAGCAAAACTCCTGACTGCCTTCACCCTACATGTAAGTTTTGCAAGTTGTTATAACCTCTGCTATATAAAAAACACACATCTCCTTATTCAAGGTCAACTGGAAAATTATTTCTGATTTTTATTTCCCCCCATTTCCTTACATCTTTTTCATAATCTGGTCCTTTTGACTTTATTTCAAAACAGACTTCCTTCTACATTTATGATTAACACCCTAGTTCAAGGCCACAAAATTGCTTGCATTCTAACACATTTCCCCAGTTATGCTTTTATCTCTCCCCCTTACATTCATCACAAGAAGTCAAAGGGATCTTCTAAAACTGTAAATGAGATACATCACCCTTTCCTTAAATATCTGAAACAAATTCACATCGCAATTTAGTTAAGATGTAAATACTCCCTGAGGCTTACAAATCTTCCCATGGTATGATGCACAGCTACTGGTGTCACTCTCCTTCTGAGCCTACAGCAGGGGTCCTCAGCCTCGCCATGAGGGACAGTTTAGGATAGATAATTCTTATTTGTGGGGGTGCTCTCATGTGCCTCACTGGATATTTAACACTTGGTTTCTACCACTAGATGCTGTGCATCTTCCCCTATAAGAAGTGACAACCAAAAATGTTTCCAGATATTGTCAAATATACCCTGGGAGGCAGAATGGCCTCTGGTTGAGAGCCATTAGTCAAAAGTCATTATAAGTCCAGTTTTCCCAGACAGACCTGCATGCCTATTCCCTAGTTACTATTGTACATGGTATCTTCTTTCACTCTCTCAATAAGGATGTCAATGGTATGATCACATCACTCATCACCCAATATGTTCCTTCATTCACTCTGACATTTTCTGCTCTGTTTTGAACATATCAGGTTTATCATAGGCTTAGAGTCCTTGCCATGGACGTTTTCTCTCCATGAAATGCTTTTCTCCCTGAAGACTTTATCTTTTTTCTTATCTCAGTGTAAGTGTTATTTCTTTCCTAGTCAAACTCAGTAAAGTAATCATCCAATCATTCTCTACTGAATTACCTTATCACTGCTTGACAAGTTTGTTTATGTAGTTATTTCTCTATTTATTTTCTTTATTTTCACTCTGTCTCCTTCCTAACATATGCACAGAAACAAGTGTTTTGTCTGCCTGCTTAGAACAGTGCTTGGTCCACAGCAAGCACTGAAGGAAGGAATAAGTATATTCATGACAACTCTTCCCCTCAATAAGGTCCAGCATTGCTACTGAGTAGGATCAGCTTCCATGGCATTTGGGCCACTTTTAATTAAATACTAACTAGTGCAATTATTATTTTTATAAGTTCCATGAGAATAGAATTCATATACCTATGCTTCTTTCTCAACTCTAAAAGGAAGAATTTGTACTCCTGCCTTGTAAAATGTACTGAATAGCTATATAGTGCCTGGGTAGAGGATGTTAGGAAGACTGCATGGTCTGATTGGAAAGTTAACTTTGACTATATAAAAATAAGTACAAATCTATACTCTGAGAAAGATGTCACCTTATTGCATAAAATCCCATTCATATGTGTGGTTGCTTTCACGATGCTCTCCTTACATTTTTTGGGGAATCATTTTATGATCATTGCAGGTTTTGCTTCCATCAATAATGATTGAAAATAAAAATATGTCTTCACTTAATTCCTTAGACCAAATTCCACTTGCAAATATAACAGATTTTCCCTTCTCTGACATTGCAGGAGTAGGTGCAACTCAGAATTTGTCAGCAAACCGCTAACACACTAGAATGTATTGTTGAAAAGCTTTCTTGCCTTCAATGGCAGGAGGGCCTCAGAGTCAGATGACAATCATTATCACATTTGCTTTTGAGTGACACATTTGCCATTGAACTGGTTATTTTTCTTATGGGCTTACTAGAATTCTACTGTTTTTAATGTTAAAATAAATTGACCCAGACTTGTAAATGTAGGTTCAGAAGCACCAAAATGAAATTTATAACACTTCAAAGAAAAATGAGGCAAAGGCCAATAGAAGGTTTGGATGCTGTTGGCAGGTGAAGGGAAAGGTGTGGTGTGCCTGGACAAGAGAGAAACCCAGAAACAACTTGGCTGCTTTTGAAGCTGTTGGAATAATATTATTCATAATTGATCCAAAACAGAATCAATTAGGATGCTTTGCATGGCCACGTTTTCCATCAGTGAGGAAGGAGTTTTATAGAAAAGAATGAATAGACATTGGAGAGTGGCTGCTGGAGTACGGATGATGGATAAAGGAACCCACAAGTACAAATGAGGTCCAGGGTCTCAGGCTGATTGATTATGTCTCACATCATGAGAAAATTCTAGCCTGAGATATGATTTACCATCTGCTTTCCTAGAGGATTTACAGGAAGATTGAAAACAATGCATTTTCAGTTTTAGAAAAAAAGGACATCTACGGATTGAGTCCTTAGATTTGAAATCAGTGAACATGCTAAGTGAATCAGCAAGGTGCAAGAGCACGTTTGTGAAATACTAGTCAAGTTGAGCAAGTGGAAGATGCTGGCATCAGTGAGGGGCAAGTTGTGCAAAAAACAAGTGAACTTTACCTTATTTCTTTATTTGATTGCAACACTAACCTGAAAGATTGGAAAAACTGTGAAATGGATGATGTACCTGTGTGGTCCGCAACCTCTGGATTGCCAACAAGTAATGGTCTGGTCCTGTTAGGAACTGGGTGCACAGCAGGAGGTGAGTGGTAGGTAACAAGCAAAGATTCATCTGTATTTATAGCTGGTCCCCATTGCTTACCTCACTTCCTGAACCCCGCCTCTTGTCACATCAGCAGCAGTATAATATTCTCATAGGAGTAGGATAAAAAGCCTACTATAAACTGCACATGTCAGGGATCTAGGTTGTATGCTCCTTCTGACAATCTAATGCCCACCCCTTCTCCAGTCCACAGAAAAACTGTCCTTCATGAAACCAGTTCCTGGTGCCAAAAAGGTTGGGGAACACTGGTGTATCTAGGTCCCATCATCAGGTGCCTAATGACAAAAATAAAATTAAATAAGAACTGTGGTTGTTTGTATGTGTATAATTAATTTATGGTAGAATTGGCTTTCTTCATCTAGGTGGATATTCTTCTTTTCTAATATACCCAACATTTCCCAAATTTCCTTTGGTTGAAAGAATCCTCTCCATATCTGAGAAACCCATCCCCACCCACCCGTGGAAGCCAGAGGAGTCTGATTCTTCCTTCTTTTACCCCGACACAGCCAGAAATGAGGCTGGAACCTAAGCATCACCTAAGAAACATAACTCAGCATTCCACCTGTAAAATGTTATCATCACTAGTGATAACAATCTCAATGGTTCTTTCAGCAGAAGGACTGAGACAAAATGAAATCAGGTGATCAAAGGAAGTATTCGGTATTTAGCAAATGGTAGATCTTTCTCGGGTTGATTGTTTGAGAACACTCAACAAACTTCTATGAGATTACTGCAGGGAGTGTGGAACTCCAACAAGGGAAAATCCTGACAACTACAAAGACGATAGAGTAAAATTTGTGTGTTTAAAGTAAGAAAAGATAGGTACTTCTAGCTACAGGGTCTATTTTTGGCCACCATAAAAATTAGGGCCCAATTTTCTGATAAAACCTCCATTGTGGTTGTGAATCATGTTTGCTATAAAGGAAATAGGAAGAATCAAACTCCATGAGATACTCCTAAGGTATTTCTTCCTATACCTGACCACTATACCAGGTATAGTTCTTTCTTAAGTAGCTCAGAGTTCCCTGTTGAGGAATCATTTGGTACTTTTTTTTTTTTGAGACAGAGCCTCAAGCTGTCACCCTGGATAGAGTGCTGTGGCATCACAGCTCATAGCAACCTCCAATTCCTGGGCTCAAGTGAGTCTCCTGCCTCCACCTCCCAAGTAGCTGGGACTACAGGTGCCCGCCACAATGCCTGGCCATTTTTTGGTTGCAGCTGTCATTGTTGTTTGGCAGGCCCGGGCTGGATTCGAACCCACCAGCTCAGGTGTACATGGCTGGCGCCTTAGCCCATTGAGCCACAGGCACCGAGCCCATTTGGTACTTTTCTATCAGAACAAAGATGTTAGTGTTTAGCATCCCTTATCATAATGAACCAGCTGGATCTTGAACTATTCAAATCCCAAGACTATTAAAAGCACAGTAGTCCGTAGTTATACACAGGTTGATGTAGTTTCTTTTCCCACATTCCAATACATTTATTCAGTAAAAATAATACTTTTTTTGTTTTTGATTTTTTGCAATAAACTTTTCAAACCCCGAATACACAGATGATATTCCAAAGACAAGCATAAAAGGATTGATAAACTCAGATTGACTAAATGTGTTCTCACAGTATAAGCTGGCATAAAAATAAATAAAATTCTCTATTATCACAAGAGCAACAATAATGGACACATAATAATTTTAATTTTAGTTCCAAAAGGAAATGGTTCATTTTAAAAGACTATATTTAAAAGTCAATGCTCAGTTGATGTGTTCCTGCTCATGCTCACATTATAATCTAAGGCTTAATTTCCCTTAAATATAAATAGCTCCTATGAATAAGTTTAAAACTGCCCAAAATCTGAATAGATATGTATGATGAAATATTAATGTAATTCATGGGAAAGGACATACAAATAGCTCTTGAACACATGAAAAAAATGCTCTGTGTCATTCATCACAAAATAAATTAAACTTAAAACTACATGAGACAACACATCTAAGATTGAACAAAGACAAAAACAGTTCCACAAAACAAAGTGTCATGTCCAAGAGGCTTTGGAGATGCAGGTTTCATAGTTTAAATTGCCACTCCTCTGGGGATGACAATGAAAACAACCTAGAAGTCTACAAAGGTATATATGTTTTAACCAGATACTCCACTTTCGAAATTTATCCTACATATTATTTAAAATAGCACAATGTAAATAGCCAATAACTAAAATGGAAATCTACAGAGCAGTTGTTAATTATGTTGGTGCCTCAGTCCTTCTGGATTGCTGTAACAAAATACCATAAAATGGGTAGCTTTTGGACAACATAAATTTATTTCTCAAGGTTCTAGAGACTGGGAAGTCCAAAATCAAAGTGCTGGCAGAAAATGGCACTTTCCCTGATTTATATACTTTTTGCTATGTCCATATTTGGTGAAAGGCACAATGCAGTTCACTGCAGCCTGTTTTTGAGAGGACTTATGCCATTCATTAGTACTGCATCCTGATGACCTTATCCCAAAAGTCCCACCTCTAATGTCATCACATTGGTGATTAGGTTTCAATGTGTGAATGAAGGAGGGGACACAGATATTCAGACCACAGCAGCCACATTACTTTATATGCAGTGAACAAGATGGCATGCAGTTGTAGAAAGAATTAGAATACTCTATATGTACTGAAATAAAATTATCTTGAAGAAACATTGCCAAATGAAAACTCCAGATGTGGGATAGATCTTTTATTTATATAAGAAGGAAGAAGAGATTATTTTTTTGTTCAATTTATTTGCATATGTATAAAATAATTTTATAAAGATTTACAAGAAACTAACAGTATTGATTATCTATGACACAGGAACTGGGTGAATAGAGGACGGGGTAGAAGATTTTTCATTTTAAATCCTTTTATGCTGTTTTATATTGAACCACATGAAGGTATTACTAGCCTAAAGATTAAATTCAACTAAAACAGGATTTTAAACTCAAATAAAACATATTGTTGCTATATTAATTATCCATAAAACTTAGCCAAGGCATAGGCATTTGGTTGATACCAAATAATTTTCAAAGTGGATGCACTAAAAACACATTTTAAATGAGAACTACTGTGATTTGATACCTTGGACAAGTCTCTCTTTCATTCATTCCATTGATTCCATCAAAATTCCTTGACTGCCTGATGCGATAGGCACTTTGGATACAGTGTTAACCAAATATGACCCTATCCCAGGGTCCCTATAGAATCTATATTTTATTTTTCAACAAGCTGATGATTAAATCACATATTAAAATACACAAAAAAGAAAACAAAAAAGCTAATGAAAACATTTAAGGAATAGTCTGAAGATTTCATTTAGACTTAGAGCGATACATATTTAAGAACAATGTTATTTTACAAAAGGTGATCTATGTTAGAACATGCTATGTCTCTCAGTGTAAGTCTTCTCATATATTTGAATAAATCGTCACCATTTATGATTTAGCTTCTTAGTCTTATATGCATAGTGAAAAATAAATGGGGAAAGCACTAGCTATTTCATCTTGTAAGAGTTAAATGACTAACACATGCAAATTAAGCTGGCAAAGATTCCTTCATGAACTAGTTAATAAATATTACCTATTTATGAAAAATCTTATACTAAATACGTGTTTATTTGATTTTTAATTCCTCATTGCACATTCTTCATTAAGCAGTAACATTTATAGATTATATATAAAGTATTCCTATTGGGTGTAGAATGTGTTTCAAGACCACAAGAAATAATAAAAAGAAAACTGGACACTTGACAATCTCACAGTTTAAAGCACAGTGGGCAATTGCACATGAATTCTCCTACAAAACTTTCCTGAAGGGACTGATGTTTTCAAAATTCCAAAGATAATGGCGACAGTGGAGATACCAACCCATAAAATTTAACAGCAAAAACCTAATCTGAGAGAGAGACAAAATTTAGGGAGCCAGAAATTCAGAAGATTCAGCAGCGCCTTTTCTTTAAACTTTACCCTCATAGAAAACCGATCATTAAAAAAATTAATTTTAACTGCACATAATTTTGTCAAATACCTATCATTTCTCAGAAGTTATATACCTAGGACTATTTTGCTTTATGCAATTATTTTACCTCAAACTATGCTAACTATGCTTCCATCTTTTCACCTATTTTAAGTTGAATTTTTAATCATACCATTAACTATAATATTTACACAAGAGAATCACTTCAAAAAATTATAAAGAATGTCTGGCTCTTGATTGCTCATAAAAAATAAAATGAGTATTAAAAAGGGTCTTTTTACAACAAAATAGCATTGGTCCCTATCACAAAGCACTTGAAAGGCTACAATATAGAATCAGTAGATCTGTATTTGAATTCTTAGAAATAGATCATTTTAGTGGGTTAATTAACTTATTTGAAGCTCAGTTGCTTCAATTATAAAATTGTCATAAAGAAGGAATAATATGCAGTAGAACCTCCATAGTTGACCACTTCCCTACATTGACCATCTCCTTAAGTTGACCCAATTTTCATAGACCAAGCAGGCACCACATGTTGGTTCCTCATGTCTACCACCTCCATATGTTGACCAGTTTGTTACAGTCCCTTGGCTGGTCAACTTACAAAGATCCAGATGAATATGGAAGTGTACATAGAGGTGTAGCACAACTTTTGGCATATAGTATATCCTCCTCCCATGAAATCCCTCTATTAGAATTTGAACTATGGCCCTTATATGAAGAGAAAATCCATAACCCTCTGTCTCTAACAATGTGGTCAATTTTTCTACTTCTCTGCGTTCATTTTATAATCCACATTATGAGATATTATTTATAAACTGTGTCCAATTTTTTGAAAACTGAATGGGTGATAACAGGACCAAATTAGAAACAAAGATGGTAATAGCTCACACCAGGCCATTCTGTGTCATTCACACAGGAGGGAAACTGCTCTATAATCTTCTATTAAAATAGCTGTCTCACGGAAAGAATGGTGGGGGGTGGGTAAGGCAGTTTGTAGGTCATCTCTAAGAATTGACCCCATGTACAACATCATCAAAAGAAACAGATCATTTTCTGCTATTTATCTCCAAAATGTAAGCTCCTGGGCATAGGATGCAAACAAATAGATGCATTTAGGAAAGCCTAATTAACACAGATGAAAATCATTATGGTTCCTCATGCATTTTGCAAACAGTGGTCGTAACTATCTAGTGATACACATGATGTTATTAGATGTGATTGAAATGTATCCCAAGGGCAAAATAAGGCAGGAGCACAAAAAGCTATGAAGGGGGAAGAGAAGTAATCTCTGGTGTCCCACGCAGCCTCTTAGATGAGGGCCAACTTGTTTGTGAGGTTATTGCTCATTTGCTTTTAATCTTTAGCTATTTGTGGCCAAATTCTCTATCATTGTCCTTTCAATGCTTCCTTCTACTCACTCAAAAGTATACCATATGGAAACTTGTAGATAAAAAGGAATCACACACACATAGATTTCCATGGAGAAAAAAAATATTTTATGGGTATGAAATTTGGAAGGGGAGGCATGCCAATATACAATTCTAGGGAGGTGGCAACATCCTCTTATACAAATAACAAGTCAAATATCATGAAGATTGAAATACACTGCAAAAAGTGTCAATAAAATTAAACTATATCAAGGATTTGTGTGGACTCAGGCTTCAAAAAGCTTATCTAATAAGAGTCCTAGTAAGATGTCTCTAACTGGAGAGGGTGAGGGCAAGAACAGGAGTGTGGGGAAGGAGGAACCTTAGCACCAGTCCAGGGTTCCAGGTCTTGTGGAGCAAGTAACCAGCCATGTGATTCCTAGCCTACACCAACCCCAGCTGTAGGTGCCATGGAGGCAGAGACCAAGCTGCTAGGGTGTCCTCTTCAGGGAGTTATGGTGGCATCAGCAGAATGGAGACAGCAAACTCCTGATTACCAACTGAACACAGAATAATAGCCCAGGGAAGTTTTCACCATAGTGGGTCTCCATCGCTGAGCTGGCTTTGAGCGGCACCTACCCTACCCCGTCTGAAGTCACAGTTGACAAGGTAAAACTAAAGAAAACTTTCCTCCAGGCCCACAAGTTTTGTACAGTGCAATCTGTCAGAAGATATGACAAAACCTAGAATAGCAGAACAATACGAAAAGTTGCAAAACAAAACAGTGAAGCTGAGAGATAAAAGAGGAAGAATGTAAGGAGTCATAGTAATTAAACCTGTATTAGAAAGAGTATCTGTCAACTTTTGAAACTATTTCTTTACTACTTTTCAGCAGCATATCCAGTAGGTTTCAAATTCCAGTCCTACCATTTACTGAGAGTATATTCGGGGGCAAATCATTTTCTTCATCTTTGCCTCAGTTTCTTCATCATTAAAATGAGATTTAATTTAATCAATTTTTTTTGTTGTTGTTGTTGCTGTTTTGAGACAGAGATTCAAGCTGTTACCCTGGGTAGAGTGCTATGACTTTACAGCTCACAGCAACCTCCAACTCCTGGTCTCAAGCGACTCTTCTGCCTCCATCTCCCAAGTACCTGGAACTACAGGCGCCCACCACAACACCCAGCTATTTTTTGGTTGCAGCCATTATCATTGTTGTTTGGTGGCCTGGGCTGGATTCGAACCCACCAGCTAAGGTGTATGTGGCTGGTGCCTTAGCCACTTGAGCCACAGGCACCGAGCCAATTTAATAGATTTTAGAAAGCTGAGTGGATTATCTATAAAGTGTTTAGATCATTGCCTAGGACACAGTAAACATAAAAAAAAAAGTATTTGGTGCTATTGTTACTCTTTTACCAGTTACTAAATTTAAATTTCTTTAAAACTAATAAATTGAATACATAATAATATGAAAATACTGTAGAAAATTAGGATACTATTAGTAAAATTGCAAAAAAACTCACTAATCCTAAAACATTTTGCAATGAACTATCTTCAAATTATTTTTTAAAGCACATGTGGAAAGTGTAACCATGCATATTTAATAAATTTGAATGACTATGTAATTTTGCTTCATATTTTTATGCCAGTATAATCATTCATAGCTCTGACTTTTACTCTCTAAGTATTCTAGTTTAGATGATAAATTATATGGCCACCCTATTCACCCATATATACTGTTTGAATCTTGTATTTTATTTAATATCCTATAATGGGTGCTTTTTAAAACAGTAGGTGGTATTATAAAATGCTAAGTGTAACCAAGTTGAATTTGGTATATGATTTAATATATTTAATATATACAGGGTAGCCATAAAGTTCACGTGCAATTTAAAAGTGTACAATTTAAAACTGCACATGAACTTTATGTCCACTCTATATCAAGATATATATTATATACATAAAATATAATATGTATTAAATATATGAATATATTTATCAATTATATGTATAAAACAAGCTACAGAGAGGGAGGGGCAAGATGGCCGACTGGAAGCAGCTTCTGACAGAGGCTCCCATCCAGAAGGAAAGATAACCTCCAGAAACTGCCCAGTTGAGCTGAAGACTGGGAGTCCAGCCAAGAGAGGGAGAAGTGATAACTGTAGGTCACCTCTGAGGCAAGCTGTGACTTCAAGAAACCAAGCTTCAGGCAGAAAAACTGAACTGAAGTTTTCCATCATTCTGAAATTCCAGGACACCCTTCCTTCCATACCTGATGCACCAGAAACCTGACCTCTGCTGAAACTGAGGGAGGAGGACTTAAGCAGGGCCCCCCCTCCCTATCTGCAGGAACAGGAGGCCAGTAAGGTAACAGACTCCGGAGCTCCACCTAGCCCAGCAAGCCCCCAGGCCAAAAACTCTGCTGAGACCCCAAAAGGCCCCGACTGGCACACCACCGGGCCTTGGCACAAAGCCAGCAGTGGCCAGGAACTCCACCGGGACTCCCTTCTGTGACCCACCAGGCCTCGGCCTGCCACCCCCCAGGACCCACAACTGGTTCTGATACGTGCCCTAGGCCTGCCGCCCACAGTGGCCAGGAACCACTCTGCCGGGAACCCCACCTGGCCTGGATTGGCACCCCGCTGGGCCTTGGCCTGCCACCAGCAGTGGCCAGAAAGTCCCCCAGGACTCCCACCTGGAGCTGATCAGTGCCCCGTCCAGCCTTGGCCTGCTGCCCGTGGGGACCCCACCCAGCTCTGATCCATGCCCCAGACCTGCTGCCCATAGTGGCCAGGAACTCCACTCTGCAGGGAACCTCACAGAGCCCTGATTGACACCCCACCGGGGTGTGGCCCACCACCTGTGTGGCAAGGGAATAAGCCAGGACCCCCACGTGCCTCTGATCCGTGCCCTCTGGGACTCAGCCCTCTGGGACTCGGTCAATCGCATGCAGCAGCCAGGGACTCCGCCGGGCTTCGGCTCACCTCCTGGCCTGCCATGGCCAGGGACTCCGCTGGGACTCCTGCCCCAGGCCTCTGCCTGCCACCCACAGGCCAGGGACTCCGCCAGGAACCTGCCAGGCTTCCGCCTGCCTGCTTGGGCCAGGAACCACACAACCTCCCTCCTCCCCTACCCTCTCTGCCTCCACACCACCCCACCCATCTGCCCAGGGACTCGGGAGGCTGTGTGACCTGTGCCCTCCCTCCAGAGCCCTCCTCCCAGCCAAAGACTGCTGGAGGTATGGGCTTCCTTTGCAAAGGCCACTGGGTGCCCCATCCCACACCCTGCTGCTTGATCTGGGCATGCCACACTCTGGAGCTGCTCCCACAGCCAGAACTCCCTGAGTGGGGCAGTCCCAGAGGAGCTACACAGGGTCACTCCCTTCAAAGATCCAGCAAAAACAGAGTGATACTACCAGGGTCTGATCTGGGAGAGACACCTCCCAACTCTGAAGAGGGTCATAGGCAACAGTGAAAAGTAATCATGAGGCGGAATGAACAGAAAACTCTTGCGATATGAATAACCAGAGTAGATCAACTCCCCTAAGGAACGACAAGGTAGATACAGCACAAGATCCCTTGCATAAGCAAATGGCTGAGATGTCAGAAATCAAATTCAGAGTCTGGATAGCAAATAAGATGAGAAGAATAGAGGAAAAGATGGAATTAGAATTTTAGGCAGTAACCCAAAAGATGTCCTAAGAATTGAACAAATTCAAAGACAAAATGACCAAAGATTTTGACACATTGAGAAAAGAAGTTGCAGCACTCAAAGATCTGAAAAATACAGTACAATCCGTCAGTAACAGAATGGAGTAAGCAGAAGAAAGGATTTCTGACACAGAAGAAAAAGCTTTTGAATGTTCTCAAACTTCCAAAGAGGAAGAGAAATGGAAGGCAAAAACGGATCATTCTCTCAAACAGCTCTGGGATAACTCAAAGAAAACCAACGTTCGGCTTATAAAGATACCTGAAAACGATGAAGTGGCG
>CAUYRH010138377.1:0-16287 GCA_963574655.1 Perodicticus potto
CAGCTACTTGGGAGGCGGAGGCAGGAGACTCGCTTGAGCCCAGGAATTGGAGGTTGCTGTGAGCTGTGATGCCAAAGCACTCTATCCAGGGTGACAGCTTGAGGCTCTGTCTCAAAAAAAAAGAAAAAGTTCTATAACATGGCTGATAACCATAAATAGAAAGAGTTTTCTTTTCCCCAGGGGTCCTCAGTCAGGCCTGGGCTATAATTCTTGGTTTTCAGCCAGCTCTCAGAAAAAACGGGGGAGAAACAGGAGTTTTGCCATCCATGCGACTTGAGCTGCTTTCATAAGCACACCCCCTACCAAATAAGGCCTAAAATCTGCTATAGATTTGTCAGCCACATTCACCATCCTGCAATCAGAACTTTTGATTCTCAGAATCTAACTCAAACGAAGAGTCCGACATCTTTAAAAGATCAAATCATTTAAAATATTCAGCTCTGCCCTCGTATGAAATACAAAGCTCTGCCTTAACACGGATAGTGACTAATTCAGAGTGTTAACTGCTCACGCCTCAAAGGACACCCAGGGCTCTCAGCGCACCGGGAAGTCACAGAAGTTGCTGAAAGCAGCAGTTTGCTAAATGGAACTCCTGTCTCCTCACAGTTTTAGTATGTCCCCCTCTAGAAAATGAAAACCATTTGGAGTGAAGTGATGAAAATTCAATGCTTGCTTTGTTTTTAACCAGAATAACCAAAACTGAATAGACTTCCCCAAGGTTTAATTTCCTCCTCACCGGATATTTCCATCTGTGTCCAACTACAAATTGATACTTTTCAAAAATAAAAAGTTTAACTCTACCATCAGTAACACATGTGCTTTGAATTTTTTTTTGAATCAGGAATGGAAAATGAGCCATGTAGAGCTACCCTCGCCTTCCTCGAGCGGCTTCTACTGTAGCGGCAAACCCATAGAAATAATGAGAAATGTCTCACATTTGCCAGTTAATCGCTCCTCTGCTCTAGTCAGGAAAGTGATCACAGAGAACCAGAGGGGACCCTGGAGTGTATGTGACCAGGCTGGTGAGCGCACGTCTGTGGCATGTCTGGGTGAGGAGTAAGGACAGAGTTGGAGAGTCCCCCAAATCTCGAGGTGTCCCATCAGGGGCCGTCTGCACAGAGCCCCCCCACAACTGCGCCTGCCTCCCCCAGCAGGCCCCAGGACACCGCACGACCTTGTGTGGTCCTCGTACACCCTGTCCCCAATTTGGATGTACCCAAACTTTACAGGCCCCAACCTGATACGGGGACCTAAAACCTGTGCACACTCCCCTAACAAGATACTGCCCTGTAATTGCTATTGCTGTGATTTTATTTCTGTGGCATGTTTCGGTCACTGTACTGATGGTGTCCCGAGATGCCCTTTGTTTCTCTTAATCCACAAAATGCCATTATCTGCAATAAAGCACATGGTAGGAGAAACGTCTTGTAGCGACGTTTCAAAGCCATCATTTCAAAAACGTCAGATCAAGTCGGTTCTCTGCTCAAAACCCTCTCCTCTCTCTCAGAACTGAAAATGTCGAGGCGTCTTCTGCCCTGCAGTGCCCCTCGTCCACCCTGTATTGTCTGACTTCACCTCTGCTCACTCTGCCCCAGAGGACGGCTTCCCTGTCTCTCAGTCGCCACCTGGTTCCACCTGAGGGCCTTCACCCTTGCGTTCCCCTCTGCCTAGAATGCCACCTCCTGGGTCTTCATGTTGCTGATTCTGCTTACCTGTCACTGCGACAGCATCGCCCGCAGCCCTCCCTTGCCCCCAGCTCACTTTCTCCTTTTCTTCACTGTGTTTATCACCCCACTATATATTTATTTATGATCCACCTCCTCCCATGGTCCCCATGCAGGGACCTTGTCTGTTAGGATCAAGGAACAGCCTCGTGGCCTAGAGCAGTGGGTAGTAGACAGCCGGCGCTCAGTAAATATTTGGTGAATAAAGGAATGACTGGGTTAGAGAGAGAGGGAAAAAAAGAAAGAAAGAACAAAGAGCTGGTCTTCTTTCTTAATGACTGCAGGCTGAAGTTCCCTTGACCACAAAGATGTCCAGTGGCCCTCTTGTTCCTATATTGAAGGGATTCTGTTTAAATTAAAAGGTGGGTTTATGAATAACCTGCCACCCTGCATAGAGCTATTTCCACACTGCACACCAAGACCAGCACAGTATATAGTAAACAATGTTTACGGCAGCTCAATTCACAATTGCTAAGACTTGGAAGCAACCCAAGTGCCTATCAACCCATGAATGGATTAATAAATTATGACATGTATACCACAGAGTATACTATCCAGCCATCAAAAAGGATAGAAACTTTACAACTTTTGTAATTACCTGGATGGAGCTGGAACACATTCTTTTTAGTAAAGTTATCACAAAAATGGAAAACAAGTATCCAATGTACTAAATACTAACATGCAACCTACATATAAAAGGCTCCAGGAAAGGAAAACACAAGAGGCAGAGAGGAGGTGGGGGGTTTGGGAGAGGAGGGAGGAAGGAGGGGAGGGGAGGGGAGGAGTGAGGGTGGTTGGCAAATTCTCACCTAATGGAAACAATGGGGGTCTTCAGCACACCCCCCTGGGTGAGGGCTCAACTACAACTTGAACTTCACCTCAGAAACAAAAACAATGTAACCTAAACATTTGTACCCTTACACCAATCTAAAAATAATAATAATAATATAATTTAAAATCAAATGTATCTATTTAATAATACTAAATAGTTATTAAATATATAAGGCAACTCAAAAAATGGTCAAATTTAGATATAATTGTTTACATAAGGACAGGAAAGATTTTCCATAAAGATTTTCTATAAAAATAAGTTATATTTTCTATAACTTATACTTTGTGGGCTACAGAGTCTCTGTCATAACTTAAGGCAGCCATCCATGATACATGCTAAGCATAACTCTGTTTCAGTAACATTTTATTTATAAACAGTAAAATACGAATTCCATATTTTGATTTTTTTAACCATTTAAAAATGTAAAACCCATGGCCAAGTGCGGTGGCGCAGGCCTGTAATCCTAGCATTCTAGGAGGCCAAGGCGGGTGGATTGCTTGAGCTTACAAGTTTGAGACGCCTCAGCAAGAGTGAGATCTGTCTCTACTAAAAATGAAAAAGAGGAGCTCTAGAGCCCAGAGTTTGAGGTTGCTGTGAGCTATGAATTCACCGCACTCTACCAACGGCAACAAAGTGAAGTGAGACTACCTCAAAAAAAAAAAACAAAACAGCAAAACCCATTCTAAGGTCAAGGGCCATACGACAAAAAACTAAAAACAGAAAACGGTGTGGAAAGCAGGATTTGGTCTCCAAACTACAGTGTCCTGATCTTTGGTTTAAAAGATTTCTATAGGTGGCTTTTTTTCTGTAGATAAAATACATTCTGGTCCATGAATCCATTGGATATCCTACAACTAAACATGGAATAATTGTTATCTGTTAACAAATAAAAAAAGTTTATCTGGTTAAACAAACATCACTAATTCATTCATCTAAGCCTATCTTTCCACCCAGATTTTGGTTATCTCACATAAGCTCTGTTAGTACCTTTTCTTCATTTAAATACAGTCATCTGCTGCCCTAGTGATGAAATTCCATCATACTCCTTCCTTTATCAGAGCTGGGAACTGTAACAAAACCTTAGGGTAGGGAGGAGAGGGTGGCGGGCTTCCCAGGCTTTGGGGCAAAGCAGATGCCAGTATCACATTTTATGACTAAACGACAACTTGTGTCTTTCACTTTGCTTCCATCTACTTTCACACACCCTGTTGTGTGGGCCCTGGAATGAGAACTATTTGGATTACAGGTACTGCTGGAATTCAGGGTCATCTGTCCCCAGGAGCTATAAAATTTGCTGTAAAGGCCAGGCTCAGTGGATAGCACAGCCAAGACATGTTATTCTAAAATTTGAAGCAGATTTTAAATTTCACTCAAATATAATGATAATCCTAGCCTCTCACATAACAGCAATGTGAAAATATAGGATCTGAAGAACGTTCTTCATGGTGTTCCTCAGAAGAGTGACCCGCACGAAGCAAGGAGAGGCGATTAATACCAAACACATCTCTACGGGTACAGCAGAGAAGACGACGACTTTGCTTTAGGTCTGCAGATGTTTTAAATATCATGAGGCTGCGTGTCCCAACGGCCCAATCAAGATAAAATTCAAGAGGAAACGTTTTCAACATATAGGCTTCTCGCTTTTTCCAAGCCTGAGACTTGGAACAAAATCAAAATTTTACTATAACCAAATTAATGACAGATTCCACTTGCCCTACCCATTCTGAAAACAGCTCTTTTAGAATGTGAAATGAAAATTTTTTAAATCTTAAAAAGAACCCAAAGTGCTCTGTTTCTTGAAGAATTTTGAAGTGAATCAAATTCAAACAAACAGGCCACAGAAAGCCAATGGTTTTCCAACTCCTACTGTAACACGCCATACAGACTATGAAAAACTGGGATTAAACTAAGCTTCACTTTAAGTTCCAAGCTGCCCGGGACACTCTCCCCTGAGAAAGCCAGTGTGGCTCGCAATCCTGGCATCACACAAACAGTCCTTTCCACACCAGAGACAGTAAATGCACAAAGCTGTCCAGGCTCAGCAGGAATCTCATCCATTTTGCTGGGCTTGGACGATCCAGAAATGCCAGGACACACCCACGTCACTTGCCCACTATCCCACAATCACATTTCCCCTCCCAGCTTCCCTGGTTGGGGCACTTGCTTCTCCAGCTTCCTGACATCCCAAAGACAAAACTTAAGAGCTATTTTATATGCTTCCTTCTCCTTCAAAACCCACTTGGGTGTCTAATCAGCGTCTGCAGCCCTCGCCTCTTCTACGTGCTTTTCCTAATACAGGCAGCATGAACGCCACCAACCTGCCCACAGCTCTAGCTATGAACCAGATGGCTCTAACCCCTGCACCTGTGCTCCCCGTCATTCACCAAATCCTGGAGTTTCTTTGCAGCTGAGACTTGCACCTGCTCTTTAGCTCTCCCCAGTCTCTGCTGAAGAGCTTCTGAGGTTGACAGCCCCTATACGTGATGAGTAAATTTCTTGGCAGGGAAAAAAAAAATCCTACCCCTGGATACCCTCCCCATCTATTAAGGCCTCTCCATTCCCAATCCTGGTCATTCTTTTCCCGGGCTAACACCACATCCTCGCTAGAAGATGAAACCAGTAAGGTGTGCAGACCATCTGGGCACCTTCCGATGCCCAGCCCCCAGCACAGCCAAAGCTCCTGTGAGTGGCATTTAAGGCCCCTCTCACCCCGGCCCTATGTCCCATGTCCCACCTTGTCTTCGGCCACCGCCCACCAGCAACTGGCCCCCAACTGCACAAGAGCGATTCCTGCCTTCACTGCTCCTTCACCCAGATCAACATGCCAGACCTGGCTCAGAAAAGAAAGAATTACTTGCTCTTTTACTCACGTTTGTACAGTGTTTTATTATTATTATTTTTTTTTTTTTTTTGAGACAGAGCCTCAGGCTGTCACCCCGAATAGAGTGCTGTGACATCACAGCTCACAGCAACCTCCAATTCCTGGGTTCAAGCGAGTGTCCTGCCTCCGCCTCCCAAGTAGCTGGGACTACAGGTGCCCGCCACAATGCCCGGCCATTTTTTGGTTGCAGCCATCATTGTAGTTTGGCGGGTCTGGGCTGGATTCGAACCCGCCAGCTCAGGTGTACATGGCTGGTGCCTTAGCCCATTGAGCCACAGGTGCCGAGCCTGTACAGTGTTTTAGACACATTCTAATAGAGCAACACACTGTGTTTTCCTGGCCGTTGTTCCCACTGGACCGTGTGCTCTGAGGGCAGAGCTCGCGTCACCTTTTTTTGAGTTCTCAGAGAGTGACATGTAGGGTATCTCAAGTGCCTCTTGAAAGACACTTTTTATTTCCTTCAACAGATATTTACCGAGTACCCACTCCCCACCGGGCATATTCTAGGTGATGGGGATATATCTAGGTGATGGTGAACAAAAGCAAACAAAAATCCCTGCCTTTGGAATTTATATTTATAAATTTATATTTACATAAATTGCTTTTGGAATTTATATTCCAGTGAGGGAAAAGTGATAGAAACTTAAAATGTAAGTAAATGAGGAATGTGTTCAAGGGGATAAGATCTACAGGGAAAAAATAATAAGGAAAGGAGAGGTTTAGGGAGTAGAGAAGGAAGGTTTACAATTTTTAATACATAAAGCAGGCTAGATTTCACTGAGAGAGTAACAGATGAACAGAGATTTAAGTGAGAGGGCACGCGTCACGTGGATATCTGGGGAAGAGAATACAGGAAGCAAAAACCGCCAGTGCAAAGGCCCTGGGGCAGAAATATCCCCCGTGCGTTCAAAGGCCAGTCTGGCCGGAGCAAAGTTAGTGAGGGGAGGATATGGGACTGGGTTAGGGAGGAGAGGAGGGGGCGTCACCTGGCACCTTCAGGCAATCATAAGGACTTGATCCTTTACTGTGAGGACAGACAAGAGTCACTGAAAGTTTTGATATGAGAAGTGCCACAGTGAGACTTGAGTTTTAATAGGATCTCCCTATTGAGAACAGAGTGGGGAGAGGCAGGACAGAACTGGGGCCAGCAGCCACGAGGTCAGTAGAATGATCCAGGCAAGACCAAATGGTGGCTGGGGCCAAGGGCAGCAAGGGATATATTCTGAAGTTCAAGTCAATAAGGTTTTCTGAAGGTTGGGACCTGGAAACACATCTATGTTTCTTCCTTCTCGTTGATAAACTAAGCCCTATCCTTGACCTTTCTCCTTATTCGTAGACTGCTGTGAAGTCTAGAATGTTCTCCCCATTCTTGATTCTCTCCTGTCCCTTCATCCTACAAACTGCAGTGGGATTAGTGTTGGAATGGTGCTCCCATCACAGCACCCAGCGAGGCCAGTTTCGGGGGTTCATCACAGCACCCAGTGAGGCCAGTGTCGAGGGCCTACTGCTGCCCTGAGACCTTCCCTCCCTCATCCACTTCTGCTCCCCATCTGCCTCCCTTCTCCCCATGGGCCTGAATCCCAAGGTCCTTTGGTCCATCAAGTCCCACTGCAGACCTCTCCTTCATGACGTCTTCCTGGGATGGTCTGGCTCGCCCCAATCCCTACCACCTCGGGGATCCCGTGGCCTTTACCATCCATGCCACTTATTTATAAGTAGCTCGTCCAACTCAGTAATATTTATTTTTGCCTTACCTTCCTCTCTTTCTTTATAACCTCTGTACTGATATCTGACCCTGTTCCTTAGTTATGTCAAGAATTATAGCCCAAATAACCCTTCGTCTGCTCCACACGAACCCGTCCCTAGAAAGCAAGCCACCCCTTTGCTTCTCAGGCCCCACGACCCCACCGCATAGGAAGCAGTTACGTAATACTGACAAAGAACATTATGGCAAAGGAGCAAGAGCGCAATGTTTTAATTTTTTTCAATGTGTTTCCCACTCTTGGAGACCAGAGGCCATCATAGAAAGCTTCAAATCTCTGGCTTAATGCCCATAGCTAAGTGGTTAGGGCACCAGCCACATACGTCAAAGCTGGTGGTTCGAGCCCAGCCCAGGACTGCTAAACAACAACAACTGTAACCACAGAACAGCCGGGCGTTTTGGTGGGTGCCTGTAGCCCCAGCTACTAGGGAGGCTGAGGCAAGAGACTCGCTTAAGCCCAAGAGTTTGAGGTTGCTGTGAGCTGTGATGCCACAGTGCTCTAATCGAGGATGACAAACTGAGACTCTGTCTCAAAAAAAAAGCTTCAAACTTCTGCCTTCTTTTGAAAACACTGGCCGAGCTCCTGCTACACTAAACCCCCTTCCAGAGCAACAGGAGCAGCGCAGCCAAGTAGCAGCTGGGCCCTTCCCCTCCCGCTCATGCCCTGATTCACTTGTGCTTCTCTGTCGGGCCCTTAAGTATGTGACCCCCATACTAGATATCAATTACCCTAAGTTCTTAAATTATCAGAGTCTTCTGGGAACTGAATATTCACTGAAGATAGTATTAATTCTCTTTCATGACATCAGCAGCAATGGTGTTGTTTGGACTTTTCCGCATAATAAATACAAATCATGACAAACTTACAAACACACACACATATACAAATAAACAGGCATGTTGGTGTACTTTGGAAACTGTCTCCTTTAATCTCCTAAATAGATTAAAATTCCTACACTGTGGTTCCAAATCTTGACATATGGGGATTATCATTCCAGGCATGGCTAAGTTTAAAAAGGTCAGATATCAGTACAGAAGGTATAAAGAAAGAGAAGAAAACAGAGAAAAATAAATATTACTGAGTTGTATGAGCTGCTTACAAAGCCACTTCAGGAAAATGGTTTCTAAAATTCTTATGAAATTAGAAAACTCACACCATTTACTAATTATTAAAAATGAAACTTCAAGGGTCCACACCTGTAGCACAGTGGTTATGGCAGCAGCCACATGCACCGAGGCTGGTGGGTTCAAGCCCAACCCAGGCCAATTAACCAACAATGACAACTGCAACAAAAAGTAGCCAGGTGTTGTGGTGGGTGCCTACAGTCCCAGCTACTTGGGAGGCTGAGGCAAGAGAATTGCTTAAGCCCAAGAGTTTGAGGTTGCTGTGTGCTGTAATACCATGGCACTCTACCGAGGGTGACATAGTGAGACTCTGTCTCAAAAGAAAAACACAACAACAAAATAAGAAACATCAAGCATTCCACATTGAAATATACAGGGTGTCCCAAATGTCACTTCTTAAAGTCACTATACATAGAAAAATGGGAAATTGCAGCTAAATGCATTTTTGTTTTCTTACTATATTGCCCTTAGCAGAGTGCTATGGCCTCACAGCTTGGGCTTAGGCGATTCTCTTGCCTCAGTCTCCCAAGGAGCTGGGACTACAGGCGCACACCACAACGCCCAGCTATTTTTTTATTACAGTTTGCCCGGAGCCAGCACCCTACCCACTGAGCCACCGGCGCCGCCCAGGAACAAACTTTAAAGAGGCTAAGATAGTCATTTCAGAAAGCTTTGGGTCATAAAGAGCAGAGCTGGGACTACAACCTCTAATCTGTTAATTTGTTCATCCCTTGTTCCAGAGCTGCCTTTAAAACATTAGGGAACATTAAAACATTAGGTTCCAACCCGCCACCCTCAGTATATGGGGCTAGCGCCCTACTCACTGAGCCACAGGCACTGCCCAGCTAAATATATATTTACAAAGTATTCATTACAAAATTTTACAAAATGTTTAGAAAATATTTTCCATGGGTCAGCCACCCTTTGCAAAATTTTGTAATGCATATTTTGTAAATAAAGGTACATTTAGTTACAATTTCCCATTTTACCCACATACAATTTCCTATTTTCACCATGTGTGGCGACTGTGATGCAGGACAACCCCGTAGGTAAGGGATTATCACAATCGGCTTACTCCCTGGACCACTGCTGCCTACATGCTAAAGAAAAATGTTCATCTTGATAGCTATCATTCGATTTCAGCATTCTAACTAAGACTAAAATCACATCATCGAAAAACAAATAGAATGTACCAGACAAGCCTACCTAGATTGAAGAGTTAAGCTGCCACTGCTATTGGAAAGGTTTAAGAGAGTCGTCTCCTTTGACCTGTGACCTTTGTTTAGGGGTTTTAATTAAGAGAAAAGCAAAATGTAGACAGAGAAGCCAAAAGATATTTAAAAGTCACACTGGCTTTATCTGCGCAGCAGCCATTACTTTAAATCCCAACAGGCTGTTTTCTCAGCAAACAGCCTTCCTGATTAGCAAGCGGACTTGGGAGACGTCCGTGGCCTCCTCCAGCCTCGTGGTCTGAAAGCAAATACAATTCAGTCCAAAGCTCCCTTTAGAGCAAACAAAGCGAGCATAAAGGTACACCTTCAGACCCACGCCAGCCAGGCGGGTTCCCTGTCGTGCAAGGCACATTTTGTAAATTCCGTTTTCCTTTCTATTTCTCAACTCAGCGTCTTAACTCGTGAGCTTTCATGGAAAGTTTGCTAGCTCAGCACATCCTCTGCCCCTCTTTCCATAAACACGACCTAATTCCACGGACCCTACAGAGGACAAGAAGAACTGACGAAGGAACATTAGAAGAAAAGATTACCATGTTTTTAAAACATTTCGTGGGTTTTGATAGGATACATTAAAACATAACGAAGGCTGGGCCTGGTGGCTCACACCTGTGATCCCAGCACTTGAGGAAGCCTTGGCAGGAAGATCCTTGATTTCTGATTTCTTTGAAGGAGAGAAAATAAATGAACATGGTTAGAAAATTCAAATAATACAGGAAGAAAAAGGAAAGTTTTCCTGTGTACTAATGGTTGTATTGTGTGTCTTTTTATTTAGGAAAAACATGTGTATAGCAACATGTGTACCTTTTTAAAAAACTTACACAAAAGGGAATGGTAATCAAATTATTCCATCCATTTTATATGTGTGTATGTTTATGTACGTATGTATATCTCAGAGATCTTTCCACAAAAGCACACATACAGAGCTACTTCATTCTTTTTTTTTTTTTTTTTTTTTTTTTGAGGCAGAGCCTCAAGCTGTCACCCTGGGTAGAGTGCTGTGGCATCACAGTTCACAGCAACCTCCAATTCCTGGGCTCAAGCAAGTCTCCTGCCTCCGCCTCCCAAGTAGCTGGGTCTACAGGTGCCTGCCACAACGCCTGGCCATTTTTTGGTTGCAGCCATCATTTTGTTTGGTAGGCCTGGGCTGGATTTGAACCCACCAGCTTAGGTGTACGTGGCTGGCGCCTTAGCCCGCTGAGCCACAGGCGCCGAGCTGTTACTTCATTCTTTACAAATATGCTGTAACTGGTATAAATATCTCAGCAGAGTTTTAAGTGAACCTATTTATGAAATTGCTGGTGATTTTAAGTTCTGACACATACCAAATTGCCCTCAAATTGGGCCTACTTTAGAAGATAATTTAATTCCAAACAATAGTCCCTTTTCTATATATGTTGTAAGTACGCTTTTGTAAGAACACGCTTTTTCTCGAACTATATCACAGAACTACAGGACAACCAGCCCACAGCAGACCAAGTCAAGCTCTTCTAGACAACACAGACTCCAGGAACCGAACTATAGCTCAGCTGGAGGTTGGCAATCACAGCTTTGCAAAGGGTTCTGTGCAGCTTAACCTTTACTTTTTGTCTAAGAGGCAGACACAACAGCAGGAAAAGAAGGCAGGGACAGTTCAACACCTGCTAAGTACTTAACTAAGAATAGCTCAGAATACTAGGAAAGCAACAGAATGACCAGAGTTTCAAACCATCGTTGAGTTAAACACTTGGGTCTCTCAACAATGAAAGATTCTAGGGGCTCCCAAACAAGGACTGCAGAATGGGGGTGAGGGGTCCAGGAACGCCCGAGGCTTACCTTCTCCCTTCCTTCTCTAAGCAGCTGCTTGGGAGACTCTGATACTCCCAGCAACCAAAATACCTCTGGGTAACTCACAGCCAGATTGAGGAAGTGGATAGCTGGAGCACAAACTGTGGTAATAAAACCTAGGATAAACTTCCCAAACCTTTCCACCTCTGAAGATCTGAAGAGGTCTTTTCCTCAGGTAAAAATGCTTAAAAATCACCCGTCAACTATCTCCTATCTCCTATTAATTCATCAAAAATAACAAAATACCACTTCTCCGGATTAACCTATATTCAAATTAAACATTGCCTCCATGGAAATTTCAAAGCATTCTTTTTTTATGATTTCTTTTTAAAATTCTATATTTCTATAACACTCGGACCTTTATTATCTCATAAGTTATAATAATGATGAAAATATATAAAGACAGACACATACAGAGCGTCTGCTATAGGTCAAGCACTTTCAAGGTGGTGCTTTTACTTACACAAGTATATCGTGGAGTTCAGGGGCAAAATCTAGATTTAAATTTCAATTAGTAGATATAAAACTTGGACAAATAATTATTTGTTCTCTATAAGCTTCTCTATTTGTGAAACAGGCTCACATTACCACTCACGCGGGATGCTGTGAGAGCACACGAACCCCCCTTCTCCCTGCAGCCAGCTACACGGCATACACGCAATAAAATGTCAGCTCCCGCCAAAGGGCTTACACTAATATTTTGGCTATCTCGCCCCATGACACTTTATTCTGTTCTCTCCAGCAGCTACCACAGCGGTCTTCTTGGGCCCACACATGAGAGACTGTTAACAAATTCATTTGGAATTTACCTCAATTCCACTGAAGTAAAACTAACTCAACATCCTTTACCACTGATAAGTTAATGCCTACTCAAGTCCACTGGTCGTTTTCTATCCTATTTCAGAATCAAGGCTCTAAAGGCATGGTTGGAACTACAGACATTTTATTTCTGAGATAAATCCTTAGTAAAGTCACTAGTTACCATCTTTCTTTCCTAAGCACTTTGACATTTTAACCAGACACCAGAAAAGAGCCACCACAGAAACAACCTATCTGTAACCTTAAGCGCCCTCAAGAAAAAAATCAGCCTCAGGAAATCCAGCAGAGAATAATTAACTAAGATTCTACAACCTGTCCTCAAAGGACCTCAGCTTCATGATGAATACAGTAAAAAACTATTTTCTTTTATTCTTACAAAGCGTACACCAGCAACCCGCACAGAACAATTTTCTATTGCAAGCTAGATGGACATTGATATTCATTTTTTATAAGTTACTGGATTGCATATCGTCTATGTAAAAACATCCAGCAGACTATTTTTGTTCATGAATGAGGAGAGGATCAATACTTATCTGACCAGATAATAATCAATTTAGAAATTCCAAAAATTTTAAATAGTTACCATGTCATGAACACAAGTGTTACTTGGACAGCATAATCAAATTAAATGTTTTATTCATCATAGATCTGCATTAAACTGAGAAAGCACTACTTATTCTTATATCAGTAATTACATTAAAATAAATAACTGAATGTATGTCATTCACATGTAGTATCTGGTAAGCCTTCTAGAGGAAAGCTATACTTCACAGATTATTTAAGGGCGGCGCCTGTGGCTCAGTGACGGGGGCGCCGGCTCCATATACTGGAAGTGGTGGGTTCAAACCTGGCCCTGGCCAAAAACTGTAAAAAAAAAAAAAATGTAAAGACAAACAAAATATCAAAAGATGTAATATTCCAAATTCTATCAATGTATTTATCATGAACATCCTCATAGCAAATTTATATACAGAGTAAATGTGGTTTCTACTAATGAAAACAAATTCCAGACACTCTTGTTATTCTTGTGTTGGCTCGGTGACTGTGTCCAAGTGGATCTGATTTTGCTTCACCTCCAGTCAAATGATAAACTGGCCAGAGCCTTCAGAAATGGAACTGGAACACAACTCAAGCTTCAGAGACTCAGTCATTCTGCACCCCTGACTTCAGTCAGCAAAAGGCTCTTTTCAAAGCTAACTATGGTTAAGAGCTTACAGTCACCCAGCCATAATTTTATTTTAGTCCCCAAAGAAAAATAAGACCAGTAAGATTATATTCTCCCAGCACTTTATACTACACTCCCATAGTGTCATTCCGTGAATAGGTCGCAAAGATGTTTAAAAGGGCACTAAAGAGAAAGAAAAGATGATTTAAAGTAACTGGGTTCAAAGATCATAACACCCCTTTCCAGGGTCCTAGAGATATAAACAAAAACTTAACCGATGCCTTTTTAAAAAAGGAACCGTAAAAAGAGCGGCTCCATGTTGCTCTTTGGATGTATTTTTATGAAGTCACATTATCAGCCAAAGGACACCCAGAAAAGTAAAGGGGCCAGGTAGGAAACATGTCCGTTTCCATCAAGCTGGTCTACTCTGGGTGAAATGAGAAGATTACAGAGAGCAGGAAGCAGATTAAGCCAGCTGGAGAACTGAGCCCTCCGGGAGCTGGGAGGCACGAGGCACGGCCTGACCTACTAATGGAACTGCAGAAAACAGGCTCCAAATCGGGCGGTGTGATTCTAATCCTCGATTAGAGCCCAGTGGCCGTGCTCAGCTGTCAGCTATATGCCAGAGAAAGGAAACGTCTGCATTTCACCAAGACCAAGTTTAGATATTTTTTCACATTAAAAACAAGTCATGTGCCAACAAAATTATAACTTTATTAGGAAACAAGAGAAAATGGTCAACAAGAATCCAAACAATACAGCAAAGCTCTGACTTTTCAAAAATTTCCTTTTCAATTTTTTTGCATTCTTATTTTTTACATGATTGGAACTAAGAAAAATACATAAATATGCAATCTTCATGTTTCTAATATAATTATCTTAATGTTTAAGCACAAAAAGACAGCTAACATTTTAATTTCACTATGAAAATGTCCAATTTTTATAGAACATATAGAACCACACTATGTTAAACACTCGAAGATTCATTGAATATTCGATTCTGCTGACAACAGAAAGCCAACGGAGGTTTTGGTGAGAACAGCAGCTGTTACCCTGTGGTGTTAAAATAAACTCTGCATGACTTTCTGGTAACTTCTCATTTGGCTGCTCCCTAAACAATTGTTTTTACAGTAAATAACAAGATTCTACTACTAGCAAGGCTCTGAAATTATCTTCCTTATCTGCAATTTTCTTTAACTCTAGGCTCTGGAAAGCCTCCCTTTCTCTTAGACTCAAAAAGCAAGTAATCAAATTCAATGTATTTTTTAAAATGTTCCTGAAGACTAAATCCTATTTCTCCTTTGTTAAACAACAGCCCGCTCTGCTAGCCTCACCACCACCCCGAAGAATCTATAATTCCATCTCTGCTCCCACCGAACTTTTTTCTTACTTCTGATGATACATTTTCATGCTGTGTGTCAGCTACGTGAATATCTGTCTGGCCTGTCCTTTACACCGTGCCCTGGAAGACAGAGACTATGCCACAGAGTCTTACACCAAGACCTCGCATCTACAGGGCACTGCCCATCAGGATGTTTTGAATGTAACTGACAGACACCCAACTCAAGCTAAACTGCCAGGAAAGAAAACAGGAGATGCTGGTTTTAGGTGCTGTAAATTGGGGACCAAAGTTTTGTGTGTGTTTGGTGTCCCTCCCTGCTTCCTACCTCCTTTTCTCCCTCTCCCTGCTCTGATTTCCTCTATGTTGACTTCATTCTCAATAAGGTTCTCTCTAAATGGTACCAAAAATTTGCCACTAGCAGCGCCAACCTAACACCACCAACCGTAATGGCCTGTTGTGACTCTACTGGCCACACGTATGTCACAGGTCCACAACTGAGTCAATGGGGTCATCTCCTCTAACAAACTACAGTGAAAATGAGGCAAGGGCAAGTGACTAGGGAAAACCTGGGTGATTTACAAAAAATGAGGAGGATAAGGATGCTGGGTGGGCAAAGCCAACAGACATTCACTCAGAGGTTCTCAGACTGTTGACTTAATCCTTTCTAGTATTTATTAACTGCTTATTATGTGTAAAGCTAAATTACCCAATGAATCCCCAATAGGAATTGTTTGTACTATCTGTCTCTGTACAGTATATGTCCTCAAACTGAATTATTTTCCACTTTATTGCCACCTAATGGGGTTATCTATGCTGTTTCATTCTTCTGCTCCACACTGAGGTTACTTTACATTTATTTAAGCATTGCTCTTCCCTTGTCCTACTTGAGTGTCTTACTGCCAAATGTACACAGTGCAGAAAATGTATGGGTTGGTAGCTTTTGTTTGAGGGAAGATAACAGTATGAAAGATCTTGCCACGCAAGCCAAGGGTGCACAGCTAGAATTACCCCAGCAAAAACGGCAGGTCTCCATGACCCACCCTGCAGAGTGTGAAAATACAAATGAGGGCAGGTCTTGGAGAGCAATGACACAACTCCACGAGGCTAGACTCTGCTTTCTTTACAAAATAAAGCCAAGATCATTGAGGTCTTGAGGGTGGCCTCCAGTTGGAGCTTCTTCGATGTTTGTACAGAAGATCACCCTCTCCTCTGAAAGAGGAAAGGAAGCTGAAAAAGAGGATGGGGCAGAGGAGAAGGGAAGGAGGAGAACAAACAGTCCACTATACACAGATGGTCAGGACGCCTCTGCCATTTACACAACGCTGGGCATCTCTCACATAACTGGCAACAATTATTTGGGGTTGCCTCCAAAATGCTTATGAAAGGAACTAACGATGCTTTCCTTTATTCAGCCTCTCCTATCTTTTTTTTTTAATTTTTATTAAATCATAATTGTGTACATTAGTGCAATCATGGGGCACAATGTGCTGACTTCATATACAATCTGAAATATTTTCATCAAACTGTTTAACATAGCCTTCATGGCATTTTCTTAATCACTATATGAAGACATTTATATTC
>CAUYRH010138384.1:0-10016 GCA_963574655.1 Perodicticus potto
CTCATGTTGTGGTGACCCCCAACCATAAAATTATTTTCGTTACTACTTCATAACTGTAATTTTGCTACTGTTATGAATCATAATGTAAATATCTGATATGCAGGAGACTCCCAAAGGGGTCGCAACCCACAAATTGAGAACCACTGATCTAGTGTTTTGTGAACTATGGCCTTGTTTCAAAGTTCATAGAGGCAAAGTTGCTCTGTTTCATGTAAGGCAGGAGTTCATTCATATTCTATTGGATAGAGGCTCTCTAAAGACTCAAGTCCCTCATTTCTGCTTATCTGTATAAACTGCCAAGCAAAGTAATGTTAGCAGCTTTACCAACCAACACGTTACAGAGAATTATTCTTAAAAATTTGCGAATATTGGATGGGCCTGTACACTCCCCTTCAATGTTGAAGGAATATTTTCTGTGTAAACATGAAAGAATCAAGCTGATGTCTGAGCTTTCCTCTTTCAAAAAAAAATTTTTTTTTCTTTTGAGACAGTCACACTCTGTTGTCCCGAGTAGGTGCTGTGGCGTCATAGCTCACAGCAATCTCAAACTCCTGGGCTCAAGCAATCCTCTTGCCTCAGCCTCCCAAGTAGCTGGAACTACAAGTGTGTGCCACAATGCTTGGCTAGTTTTTCTGTTTTTAGTAGAGATGGAGTCTTACTCATACTCAAGCTGGTCTGGAACTCCTGAGCTCAAACAGTGTACCTGCCTCAGCCTCCCAGAGTAATTTTAGGATTACAGACGTGAGCCACCAGCCTGAAAGCTTTGTCAAAAGTTTCTGGGTATTAATATTATTGTTATTCGTGCCTTGGATTGAATTTGTTTATATCTGAAGTTTATCAGTGACTTTTCTTGGGTAGAAGAATTTTAATTGTGTTCTCTTACGTATTTAACTCACCATCAGTTTATAACTAAGCTATTGTATGCTTTTTTTTTTTTTTTTTTTGAGACAGAGCCTCAAGCTATCACACTGGACAGAGTGCCGTGCATCACAGCTCACAGCAACCTCCAATTCCAGGGCTCAAGCGAGTCTCCTGCCTCCACCTCCCAAGTAGCTGGGACCACAGGCACTGGCCACAACACCCAGCCGTTTTTTTTTTTGGGTGCAGGCGCCTTGTTTTGCTGGGCAGGGGCTGGATTCGAACCCGCCAGCTCAGGTGTACGTGACTGGCGCCTTAGCCCACTGAGCCACAGGCGCCGAGCCGCTATTGTATGCTTTTATCTAGACCTCCTCAGTGGTATTGCTGAAATTCTTTCCATCTTTTTTGTATAATTACATATTTGAAATTTTACTTTGGGTACATTGTGTTATTGCTCCTTAATCATCTCATAGTAGTTCATATTTTGAATAGTTTAAACTATTACATAAACTTTGGCTCTTGTTTAACCTAGGCTTTGATATCAGATGTAATTTTACATCTACCCCAATGTATTACTTACAGATATGTGACTTTGGACTAATTGTTTCTTCTCTGTAAGCCTCAGTTCCCTCATTGTAAAATAGGGACAGTAACTATCTACCTCATTGTATAGCTGTGCTGATTAAATGTGATACTACTACATGTAAATTCTTTACCATAGTACCTGGTATACAAAGAACACTTAATAAATAATAGTAGTGGCTCGAAACCAGCCACATACACCAGAGCTGGTGGATTGGAATCCAGCCCAGGCCTGCCAAACAACAATGACAGCTACAACCAAAAAAAATAGCCAGGTATTGTAGTGGGCACCTGTAGTCCCAACTACTTGGGAGGCTTAGGCAAGAGAATCGCTTAAGCCCAGGAGTTAAAGGTTGCTGTGAGCTGTGATGGACACGGCACTCTACCCAGGGCGACAGCTTGAGATTCTATCTCAAAAGAATAATAATAGTAATAATAGTGATGATTTTATTTCCTGAACTCTGATATTAACAAGCAAATTTTCCTGCACTAAAATCTTGAATTATAGATTTTGATCATTTTCTGGATTTATGGTGACATGTTTCTATGACTTTTAGGGGATTCTGCTCTTGGGCACCTCGGAGTATATGCCTGATAGATTTTTGGGACTGGTGATTAAAATAGTGAGAGTACTAGGAGATTTGTTAACTGGACACCAAAGTAGTGAAGACGTATCCCATAATAGGTTTATCCTTGTCACCTTCACCTGTATCTCTCAGTATCAATAGATTATCAATCTGAAGAGATCCTGGGTCATACATTCCTTTCTAAGCTTTCTTTAAGCTTTCTTCAATCAAATCTATCTCCTTTCTTTTTTCCACCTTATTCCATCTTCTCTTCCTATCGTGTTTTATTATTTCAACTTTATTCATACTATTATCCTTCCAGCACAATAATATATAGTTCTTAAATATGTAAATGTTGTTTGTATGTCTTGTTATCTATTTTGTTATTTTAGATAATATGCTCAAAATATGCCTCTTCTGGTTTAAACCATATTTAGAATCTGTCAGTGCAGTCTTCCTCTGTTAATATCAGTGATACAATATCTTTAGTTTATTATTCTCAGGTAGCAGTAGAGAGGGAACTTGGTGTTGTAACTACTTGGGTATTTTATGTATACACATGTAGTATATTTTCACTTTGGAAATTATGACTCATATTGAGAATGATATGAACATATGTATTTAGTGAAAAAAGTTCCTATGTGATTCCAATACCTGGTACCCCTTTTCCACAGCTTTCCTGTTCTATAAGAGCTCTATTTTTCATGATTTGCACAGCATCTTTTTACTCATTGATTAATTTCTTGAAGCCCTTGTTTTCTTTTTCTCATTGATTTGTATTTTACCAGTGAAGCAAGGTCATAGTTAAAGAGATTTACCCAAATTAATACAAACAAGGTAATAAAAAACAATAGGTAGTTGTTACTGACGTTTTTCAGAATTTAGTCAGTAATTTTCAGTTAAAACTTGTTAAAAAACAATATCTGGGCGGCGCCTGTGGCTCAAGGAGTAGGGTGCTGGCCCCATATACCAGGGGTGGCGGGTTCAAGCCTGGCCCTAGCCAAAAACTGCAAGAAATAAATTAAATAAAATACTGCCATTATTTCTAAAAAAAGAAAAGAAAAGAAAAGAAAAAAACAGTATCTATTTATATTGTGGAGATGAATACTTAATGCTTTTTGTAAGTTATTATATAGAAGATTTTTTTAACTGTCCTTCTACCTTTTTATCTTCGAATTTTCTAGAAAGGTTGTTTATTTCCTTAGCATTTGTAATTATCTCATAATTCTTAAAATGAGAGTATTTTTGTCTAGCATATTTGCAATTTAAATGTAAAATCTCCCCTTTTAACTTTACTTGAATAGATGGAGTAGTTACTTACTGTTACTCAAACGGAAACTTCCCTGAAGAAACAAATGTAAGATGATTAACTACAACTTTTCTTGTTTTTTTTTTTTTTTTTGGTGACTGGGTCCCCCTCTGATGCCTGGGCTAGAGTACAGTGGCATTATCATGTACTGTAATTCACACTCCTGGGTTTGAGTGATCCTGTTGCCTCATCCTCCCAAGTGGCTAGGGAGGTAGTATGCTTACTTCTTATAGTTGTGTTGCCAGTTCTTTAGTTTGTCTTTTGTTTGTTATGCTTTCCATTAATATTTATTTTGAAGAGAAGATTGAAGGAGAAGGGAAGCAACACTTAAAATAATAAGTGAGTTAAGGCTCTTAGTTCATATCATCAAATTATATATAGCTAACCAAGAGCCATAAAAATCTCTGTAACATAATGTAAAAATTCAATTCAAGGGAACTTAAACCTAAGTATTCAGAATATGGATAAAGCAACATGGCTCGACACCTGTAGCTCAAGCGGCTAAAGCGCCAGCCACATACACCAGAGCTGTTGGTTCGAATCCAGCCCAGGCCTGCCAAACAACAACGACAACTACAGCCAAAAAATAGCCGGACGTTGTGGTGGCTCCTGTGGTCCCAGCTACTTGGGAGGCTTAGGCAAGAGAATCACGTAAGCCCAGGAGTTGAAGGTTGCTGTGAACTGTGATGCCACGGCACTCTACCCAGGGCGACAGCTTGAGGCTGTGTCTCAAAAAAGAAAAGAAAAGAAAAGAAAAAAGCAGCATGCGCTTTATTTATTTATTCATTGCTAAGTTATTGGTAGGAATAAATATGTGGAAGAAATCTTTTTTTATTTCAATAGATTTAGGAATACAAGTAGTTTTTGGTTATATGGATGAATTATATAGTGGTACAATCTGTACTTGTCATCTGAATAGTGTACATTTAATGCACATTTAAATTTTTTTCTAAACTAAGGGACTTAGCATAAAAAGACCATTTTATGCGTAGAGAGCCAATATATGATGAAAACACTGGACACTAGACTAAGAATCAATAATAAAATACTAATGACTGACTTTTTGGGTTAATGTTATTTCTCATGTCTGTAATAATTCCCATTTTACACCAATGAGAAAACTCAAGCACAGAGAGGTCACATTATTCTTCCAAGTTATAAGTAATGGAATTGGAGTTTGGACTCATACCTTTGATGTAAGGATAACTGAAACAACTTAGTACCCAGGATAAATCATTTCATCTCTGTTGTATAATTGATTCAATGTTTATTCCATATCTAACATTTTCAATCTCTTGTACACTATATAAGAATACTGCATACTATATATATTTACTTCTGTTAATATTAAAGGGAAATAAGCAGATTCTGATAAGACATAGATAGAATGGGCGGCGCCTGTGGCTCAAAGGAGTAGGGCGCCAGTCCCATATGCTAGAGGTGGCCGGTTCAAACCCAGCCCTGGCCAAATACTGCAAAAAAAAAAAAAAGACTTAGAAAATGAGTAGCTGTAAGCCTTATTTCTATTTTCTTAAGTATCAGAAGCCTGATAAGAAGCTAGCTATGAATTTTGGTTGCTTCTAAGGTTCCTGTAAAAATTTGTCATTTATTGGGGCAGTGCCTGTGGCTCATCAAGTAGGGCGCGGCCCCATATACCAAAGTGGCGGGTTCAAACCTGGTCTCAGCCGAACTGCAAAACAGAAAAATTGGTGGGCGCCTGTAGTCCCAGCTACTCAGGAGGCTGAGGCAAGAGAATCAGGAGTTGGAAGTTGCTGTGAGCAGTGTGACGCCACGGCACTCTACTGAGGGCAATAAAGTGAGACTCTGTCTCTACAAAAAAAAAAAAAAATTGTCATTTATTAAACTTAATTGATAAGTTAATAAAATAAAGCATTGGAATTAAGGCATGAAGATACCGTATTTATATGGGATATGGGGATTTGTGCCAAATTCTTATAGTATTTAGAGAGAAACTGGGCCTTGTTAAAGGATCTAGTGACACATTAATCAAAAATGTTAAATCATTTTCTCTCTTCTCAAAAGAAACAAAAATGGTTTAGAGTTATAAAATGTAAATTTATCTACTACTCTACTGCTGTCACCCTTTTTCTTCAGTTAGAGCAGTAAAGCCCTGAAAATAGCTGAGGTGGGAGGTTGTCCCTGAGAAAGTCCTCCTTTCTATGCCATTCTGGGTGATGGGGGTGGAGGGAAGTAGGGTTTCTAACATGGTCCCAGGGAATGTGCTACATTACCTTTTGTTTCTGTAAAGCCAGGTCAGCCTAATATAGACCATTATATCCAAATACATCCGGTCCGTTCCTCTGGTTCCTTTCCCCCCACCTTTTGATAGACAAGATCAGGGTGGAGTGCAGTAGTGCCATCATAACTCATTGTAACCTCGAACTCTGGGCTCAAGTAATCCTCTTGCTCAGCCTCCCAAAGTGCTGGAATTGCAGGCATGAGCCACTGCTCCTGGTCCCTTCTAACCCTTTTGAAAATCTGAAGGATTAAAGATCAGTACCCCTCTTAGAAACAGGGTGAAATGACTATCGTAGGACTTCAGCAATACATAAAAGCACCACTTTTGCCAGTGCTTGCTAGAAGAGATGATAGCCTTCTGAATTACATAGTCTTAATGGCTGACTTGGTGGGATGAGACAGCAAAATCTTCTACTTCTAAGGCTAACTACTTGATGTACGCTTGATGTAATTCCCAGCAAAGTGTTTCCATGAGAGAACCTATAATTTGTTAGCGCTCCTGAAGTCCTAAAAGACTACTCATAATACCTGGATGGAGGATAATTTTGATGCCTCTTTTGACATTAGTGTGGTTCAGGTTTGTGGAGAACCTCATGAAACATGAAGTAGTATACTCAAACTTTATGAAATTTGATCCCTTGTGACATTGCTATAATGTCACAAGGAATCAAATAATGTCATCTAATGAGTTCTCCCCATTAACTTTGATTCTGACATTTAAAAGTTGTATGAGAAGAGAACCAATATCATTGAATGTTTTATGTGGGTTTATTTGTTATATGTACAAGTCAGTTTTTCATGTCTTACAACAGCCCTGTGAGGTAGGTACTATAATCCTTGAGAAAATAGACTCTAGGAGTAGGACCTAAATTCAAATATGGGATTATTTATCAACTCCAAAGCCACTTCTCCTAGATCTCATGGCTTCTCTTGCAATCTTTTGTCTTCCTTTTAGGCTTGAGAATACACTGCCTGCACCCCCATTGTTTTATTCCTTTACATTCTGTCATTTCAGTGTTCTTATTCTTTTTAGCAGTGTCCCAGCTCACTTAAATATCGAGGCCCTCCTTTGCCTTAGGAGGCCATGGTTGGTTGAGAAGTAGAAGAGTTCAAGCCTTCTGGGTCAGTTAAAAAAGTGAATTCAGGAATAAAGAAATTCCTACAGGCTTGGGAGAAGACCCCCCAGTGTACAAAATCCTTGGAGTTCTAGGACATTGCCCCTTTAATTCATTTTAGGAATGACCAGATTGCCAGTGTCATCAAGATACAATAGATCCTCTAAGTTTACCACCCAAGGAACTAACAGATTGGGTAACATAGGGAACTAGGCCTACTGTACTGATATGTACATGTGGTACATGTCCAGTTATGAGAATCAGGTCAACTATAAAAGATCTGCTATATTAAATTTGGCTAATTATATGACTTATGCCTCTGGCACTTACGGAGGCTGAGGTGGGAGGATCACTTGAGGCCAAGAGTTTGAGACCCCATCTCTACAAAAAATATAAAATATTTGCCTGGGCGGCACCTATGGCTCAGTCAGTAGGGCACCAGCCCCATATACTGAGGGTGGCAGGTTCAAACCCGGCCCTGGCCAAACTGCAACCAAAAAATAGCCAGGCGTTGTGCGGGCGCCTGTAGTCCCAGCTACTTGGGAGGCTAAGGCAAGAGAATCGCCTAAGCCCAGGAGTTGGAGGTTGCTGTGAGCTGTGTGACGCCACAGCATTCTACCGAGGGTGACAAAGTAAGACTCTTGTCTCTACAAAAAAAAAAAAAAAAATAGCCACATATAGTGGCATGCCTGTAGTTCTAGCTATTCAGAAGCTGAGGCAGAAGGATCTTTTGAGCCCAGGAGTTTTGAGACCCTGTCTTAAAAAAAAAAAAAAAAAAACTTAAATTTGTTAAACTTCATTAAGGTATGTTGAAGTATACTGAACTGTGCATATCAGCTTTGACATGTATATGCCATGAAACCATCATCACAATCAAGGTAACATTTTTATACCCTTATATGTAAACATTGATTTTTAACTCTACAAGCTCATATAGCTATGCAAGTCACAATTGGTAACAATTTAACAATGAGCTGTAGTCTTAGAGAGTATAGAGTGATAAGCAATGAGTCCTTTATTTATTTTTTAGAGACAGAGTCATACTTTGTCACCCTTGGTAGAGTGCTGTGGCGTCACAGCTCACAGCAACCTCCAACTATTGGATGTAGGTAGTTCTCTTGCCTCAGCCTCCCAAGTAGCTGGGACTACAGGCGCCCGCCACAACGCCCAGCTATTTTTTTGTTGCAGTTTGGCCAGGGCCGGGTTTGAACCCGCGACCCTCAGTATATGGGGCCAGTGCCCTACTCACTGAGCCACAGGTGCAGCCCAGCAATGAGTCCTTATAAATGCTTCAAAACACATCTTTCTTTTTAGACTGAAAAATTGCTTGAGAAAGAATAAAGTATTAGACCTAATGACATTTAGTAAAGCTGTTTTTATTATTTGTCATCTAATTTAGTTTTATCCTTTGAATTTTCTAGTGGAATATTTTGAAGCATAATTAAAAGCAGCTATAGGAAACAGTTGACTAAGGAAAATGGAACATCTGAGCCAATCATCTAGATGAATGATAAATAAAAACAACTTCAGAAAATTATGTATGAAATCAGAACAGAAGGTAGAGGCTTGGCAGCGTTATTCCTACCATTAGGAGCTTTCAGGGTTTCTTGGCCTAGGGAAATGATGCCCTGGCAGTTATTTATCCTGGTGGCCATCTGTTTCTGTTAGGACTTGAGTTCTACAATGGGTTTTTGAGAAGAAGAATAAAAAAGAAAAAGACTGTCCTTCCACAGAGGATGTTAGGTGAGCAGTATAAGCAAACCTGGCTAGAACTTTATTAAAACTAGCGAAGAATTGGCTAAATACACACTTGGTGTCCAGTCAATGGGGATTAAAAATCTTTTATAAATTGCAAATATAAACAGGGCTAAAAGTGATTTTGGGAAATAGAAAAATTATCTACTTTTATCAACTTTTTTTAGAGTGTTCCTTTCCTTTTTTGTTTAAACATACTGGGTTTCTCTAAGCAGATCTCTCTGCAGTTGCCCCATTGTTTTTTTTTGAGACAGAGTCTCACTATGTCACCCTCTGTAGAATGCTGTGGCATCACAACTCACAGCAACTTCAAACCCTTGGGCTTAAGCAATTCTCTCACCTCAGCTTCCCAGTTACCTGGGATTACAGGTGCCCGCCACAATGCCCAGCTATTTTTTGTTGTAGCTATCGTTCAGCTGGCTGGGGCTGGGTTTGAACAAGCCAGCCTCGTTGCATGTGGCTGGTGCTGTAACCACTGTGCTGCAGGCACTGAGCCTGCCCCACAGTTTTTACATTTCTCAAATGTTGAGGATGTGACAAGACTATTTTGTCACTACTTGTGGCAATCTCATACCACTGGAACTTGGTCACCTCCATTTCCTTTGGACTGACTACAAGAGCTCATTTTCCATTTCCTTCTTTGACCAGTCATTAGAATCATTAGCAAATACTGTAGTACCTCATACTTCACCACCTCTCACATTGACTATCTTCTTAAGTTGACCTAATTTTTGTAGACCTGACATGCATCACGTGTACGTATCAGTAGAGTAGACGTACTTCCTTATATTAACCATCTCCGTATGTTGACTGGTTTGTTATAGTCCCTTGGATGATCAACTTACAGAGGTTCTACTGTATGTTGTTGGGCTGCGTTAGGCACTTAGTTTCTTACTTCTTGTTATTCATGTTTGGCTTTTCATCCCTCTTGTATGTGGTGTATGTCCCCTGCCTTTAGTTTTTCTTCAAGTACATTTCTTCCTTCTTTTTTTTTCGTAGAGACAGAGTCTCACTTTATCGCCCTCAGTAGAGTGCTGTGGCATCACACCCCTCACAGCAACCTCCAACTCCTGGGCTTAGGCAATTCTCCTGCCTCAGCCTCCCGAGTAGCTGGGAGTACAGGCGCCTGCCACTACGCCCGGCTATTTTTCTGTTTTGCAGTTCGGCCAAGGCCGGGTTTGAACCCGCCACCTTCGGTATATGGGGCCGGTGCCCTACTCGATGAGCCACAGGCGCTGCCCCCATTTCTTCCTTCTTATTTTAACCATATCCCTAATCTTGAGCCTGTATTCTTATCCTTACGTTAAACATTTATTTCTTTGAGAGTCTGCTCATTTCAGTTACTAGTTGTGTGACCCTAAATAAAAGTTACTCCTCTCTACTCTAATTTTTTCATCTATAAAATGAGTATAATAGATGGCAGACGCCTGGAGTCCCAGCTATTCAGGAGGCTGAGGCAAGAGAATCGCCTAAGCCCAGGAGTTGGAGGTTGCTGTGAGCTGTGTGACGCCAGGGCACTCTTACCGAGGACAATAAAGTGAGACTCTGTCTCTCCAAAAAAAAAAAAAATTA
>CAUYRH010138385.1:0-115293 GCA_963574655.1 Perodicticus potto
CAAAAAATGGCCGGGCATTGTGGTGGGTGCCTGTAGTCCCAGCTACTTGGGAGGCGGAGGCAGGAGACTCACTTGAGCCCAGGAATTGGAGGTTGCTGTGAGCTGTGATGCCACAGCACTCTATCCAGGGTGACAGCTTGAGGCTCTGTCTCCAGGAAAAAAAAAAAGAAGAAGAAGAAGTATGCATGCTTGCCTTCTCTGTGTTCTCTCATTCCCTTTTCTTTAGATGAGCAACTGAGGACAGTCAAGTCGTAGGGTAGCGGTTCTCGGTGCGGCCCCTAGACAAGCAGTGTTTACCATACCTGGGAACTCATTAGAAATGCAATTCTTAGACCCCCCCACTCTAGACTTACTGAGTCAAACATTCTGGGGGTGGGGCCCAACAATCTGTTTTGACAAGCCCTCCAAGGGATTCTCATGCTCACTAAAGTTTGAGGACCACTGTCACTTAGTGAAAGCAGAGCTACAAGATAGAAGAATATTGGGCTCTTGAATCACCACATGGAGAAGAGCCATACAGCAACCAGAATCATCTGTATCAGACTATTCTATGAAATAGAAATAAATTTTTGTTGTGTTAAGCCACTAAAATTTGAGGGTTTATTTGTTACAGTTGCTAGTGTTACATTAATATGGGGGGGAAGGTCCAACACTATCCCAAACACAGTCACAATGGGGGATGCTGATTATCACTGGATTCCTCACACTTAAGAGGGGGTACAGAGGTGTCTTAACACAGATACAATTAGTGGTGGCAGCATTGAGAGTAGAAAATCATGGGGTAGAGGCCACAAGTAAAAGTGGATCATACAACTCAAACCAGCAGACTTCAAGAGTCACCAGGGAAACAGAGACATGGCTGATGCTGAATGACTGTATCTCCCTGGAATCCTCTGCCTATCTCATATGGATGGTTTTCACAAAAACAAGACATAGCAAGGACCATCCACCAACTGTCAGCTGACTATCTAACTATATTAGCACTAGACCGGGACAAAGTCTAGAAATTTTCCAGTGCCCATGGATCTACCAATACCTGGGTCTAAAATAGCTATTACACTACTGACCTGGCTAGATTAATTTCAGAAATCTTTGCAGGGACGTGGGGTCCAGTAGACAGAATCCTAAGAGGGCTTCCTAGTGACTCTTGCCCTTAAATAGTCTCCTGTGAATATGATGAAATATCACTCCCATAATCATTACATTATATGGCAAAAGTGAGCTCATCCTCGACCTACTCATGCCAGCCCTTTAAAAGCTGAGAGTTTTATCAGGCTTGTTGCAGAAAAAGGAGGCAGAGTGACTTGTTCCAGGCAGTCTAGATGAAAGCAAATATCCTTGTGCACTGCCTACGGGGGCCATATGACAAGGAACTATGGGCAGCCTCTGGAAGCTGAGAGCAGTTCCCCAACTAACAACTTGCAAGAAAATAGAATCCCAGACCTAAAACCCCAAGGAACTGAATTCTTCCAATGACCAATGAGCTTAGAAAAGAGGACCCCAAGCCTCAGATGAGAACCATAGTCCTGTCCAACACCTTGATGTCTACCCATTGAGATCTTGGGCAGAAAATCTGGTCACCCCATGCCATGACTTCACATCTACAGAACTGTGAGATAATAAATTGGAAGATAAGCTCCTAAGTTTGTAGCAAATTGTTACACAGAAATGAAAAACTAATATGAGGGGTACGGTGAGTCTACCAGTGTAGGGAACACTGTCCGTGCTCAGCTCAGATCCCCTCAGTTCCCTTTGTTGGCGTCTGTGTGTCCTCCGCTATCTTCAGTGAACAGCCCACACCTGTAATTCTCTTTAGCTGGCTGGCCTGGGGCTTCGAGAGCTGCTTTACACGGCTGGTGTGGAGCTGGAAGTGCCTGGGAGTTTATGCTCCCCCAGGGAGACGCTTAGTCAAAGACCAAATGGTATGGGAGTATGAAATCCAGCTCCCCTGCCTCGAGCTGGGCTAAGCTCAGAGGTATAACTCACGCTCCTGAGCTGCCCTGTGGGATCAGGCTAAGGCTGAGACTTGGCCCAGGATGGCATCTTGCCTGGCTTCCCCGCTTCCCCCCACACCCTGGCCGCTCACCCCTGGAAGCCTGTTCTTAAGCAGCCACTCACACCAAATCCTCACTTCAGATTCTCCTCCTAGGTAACCCCTCACCCAGGTGAAGGGAGCATCCAGTGAGATGAGCTATATGACAGCACTTTGTAACTGCAGAGCAGCTCCGCATCAATTCCCTGCTGCACTGCTCTGCCTCTGCCCTCCCTGCGAAACGTTGGTGCTGCAGGTGACAGGGTCATTTGAGCAGCAGGTAATGGAGTTCCTTTTAGGGAGGAAATGGTCTTTGTTTAGGAAAGTAGCTTGCATGGGTGAGGGAGGCTCTAAAACTATGCTTCAGAGGGAGACCACTGAATGAGGTCAAGACAGTGGTTGTGCATAAAGAATGACACGGAAAAGAAGCGAGGAGGATGGGCTAGGGGGCTTGGTTAGGGAAGGAAGCAGGTGAAGGGCACCCACTGAGGGAGGTGGGTGGCGGGAACCCACGAGGGTGGAGTGAAGGGCAAGCTGGAGTGTCTGCCATCCTCATTCTTCTATGTTAACTTGCTGTGCCTGTGTTAACATGTAATGCCTCTGACGTAACTCTTCACCCTGACCACCCCAACCTTGAACTTCAGGAATGGCAGCTATATGCACCATCACTGTGTGCGAATGGTTTTGAGGAAAACCAAGCTCCTTTCCTGGGCCATCACGGAGCAGGGGAAGAGCACGGCCCAGGTCTCAATCCGGGTTCCAGTTGCGTGTGCTAACTGCCAACTGGCAGGCTCCATGGGCAGGCAGAGAGCCACCGTCACTGTGAGCATGGCCCTGCATGAACTCTGCATCTCTCCTGCCAAGCTGCATCCTTCTACAGGGCTCTGGGACTCTCGCTACCCTGGTACAAGCTGGGGTAGTTTGGGTTTCTTCCAAAGCAGACTCTGAAAGGAGAACTTAGGTGCAGGTAGTTCATTTGGGAGGTGATCCGAGGTGAAGGGAAGGAGAGAGAGAAGAGCCAGGAAAAGGGGTGGGCAACCAGACCTCTACCCTGCTAGGGTACCCTTGAGAAGCACGCGGAACATACCAAAGGTTGGGAAAGCAGGGGTTTCACCACCAGCCCTACTGGTTGAGAATTGTTCTAGGTGCATTAAGTTCCTGGAGCTTCAACACTGCCCACCGCCTGGGCTGAGCAGCTCCCAGGATGCCAGAGAACGCCCTCAGACAGAGCATCAGGAGGCCTGGGTGCCCTTGGTGGGAAATGTCAGTGAGCCCGGGGACCTGCCCACTGCAGCTGCAGGTGAACATAGAGATGGGCCAGAGGGTTATGGGTGGGGCACCGGTCCCTCCCTCGCCCTCAATGCTGTCATCCCCTGCCTCCCACCTAAGTCCTGAGCACCTGCTGTAACTGCTCCTTTATTCACATCCTCAGTCACTGCTGAAGCTCAGGCCCTCATCATCCCTTGCCTGGAAACAATAACTTGCTGTTACGAACTGAATTGTGCCCGCCCCAGTCATATGCTGAAGCCCTTAAGCCCCAATGTGACTGTGTTTGGAGACAGGGCCTTAACGAGGCAACGAATGCTAAATGAGGTCATGAGGGTGGAGTCCTAATGCAATAGGATTGGTGTCTTTATAAGAGCAGGAAGAGATGTGAGAGTTCCCTTTCTCTCCTCATCAGCATAGAGGAAAAGCCATGTGAGGACGCAGCAAGAAGGTGGCCATCTACTAGCCAGGAAGAAGGGCCTCAGCAGAAGCCAACCCTGACAGCACCTTGATCTTGGACTCGTAGCCTCTGCAACTGTGAGAGAATAAATGTCTGCTGGTTAAGCCACCCAGTCTGTGGTCTTTTGTTATGGCAGCTCGAGCTGACTAATATACTTACCCACCGGGCTCCCCACCTCTGATTTCACTCCCTCCCATTGTGATCCAAGGGATCTTTCTGCAAGGCAAGTCTGACCCTGTCGCTCGCCTGTGCACACATTTTTGAGAGCGCCTCAGCTCCTCCAGGATCAAATGGAGAACCTTGACGTTGGCCCCAACGTCCTCCATGCTCTGTGCACTTGTCCAACCCTGGCCCTGACACTTCCTAGTTTGCTCTTAGTATTCCAGACTAATTCTGACTAATTTTAGCCTCCCAAATCTGCCACCTCTCTGTCACTGCAATACTATTCTTGCTGCCTCATGTGCCTTTTTCCTCCTCTGTCCCCGTGACAAATCCCTGCTCCTTCAGTAGTTCTGCCCTCCCTTGACAGCTGCAGCCAGAGTTAATCCCACCACCTACCTATTTGCCATGATCCCACTGTGGCTTCTAACTTCTTCCTGATACAGGTCACCTTATATTGAGCTTTCCCCCCCATCTGCCTGCCCCCTGTGTGTCCCCAGCATCAAGACCAGTGCCTGGTACATAGTAGATGCTCACTTATTTACTACATCAATAAGGAGAGAGAGGAGTAAAGAACTGCTCTTTCATAGGTCACTGAGTGTCACGATGTAGAAGAACACTAAAAATGATGTGGCTTAAGTTCCTTATTTTGCAGAAAAGGAAAATGTAGTGACTAGCAATGTTCCACCCTCTCACTCTTAGGTTCTGGTGTCCTTATAAGACAAGGAAAGTCCAGCCCGAGTCCCCACTGCCAAGACCTCACCTCTACGTGGGGCCTTTCTCAGGCCTCTGGCACCTGCCCTGCCAGAAATGCCCGGAATGAATGCCTGCTGCTGCCCCAGGAGCGGCCCTCGATCGATAACTGACAGGAGTTGGTGGATAAATACCCCAGCTCCGTCCCCCTTAGAGGAAACATCACTGTGACATATTCTGCTCATTCTCCAGAGATCCCTGGCAGGACTGAGCTCCAGTTGTCCACAGGAGTGAGTAGTCTGGCAATTCCTCCTTTATTGATTTCCTTTTCTTCCCTGCCTTACTGACTCATTTCCCCACCAGTGTTTCCTGGGATTACTTCCAAATAAACTATTTTCACTTCAATCTTTGTTTCCAGGTCTCTTCTGAGGAAACCCAAGCTAAGACAGAGACTGATGCCCGGAAAGGACATGGAATGTGTGAGCAAGGTCACACTCACTGATGCTCAGTGGCAAAGCTGGGTCTATATGCCGGCTCCCGACTCCTCCTGCCTACAGCTCAACCTACTGCCCGGCACAGAGAACACTCACAGTGTGAAAGCCTTCCCCTGGGAGAACCAAGGAAAGAACCACTTTCGTGAGTGGAAGGGCCAAGCCTGTGACGTGGGTGTCAGAATTAACCCTCACTCTTTTCCTTCACCATTGTATCCCATACCACTCCATCACCTGGCCCTTACACAAGCGCCGCTGAGCCCTGATCCACTTCTCATTCTCTCTTTGGGGCCCCAAACATTCACCTCCCAACACAGACAATTCCAGTTGGAAGAGACTTTCTTTGGTATCTGATTCCCATTAATCTTCTATAACAAAATACCCAACCCCGGGGGGCCCATACCAAACAGAAATATATTTCTCACAGTCCCAGGGGCTGGGAAGTCTGAGATCAAGCAGATTTGGTATCTGGTGAGGGCCTGTTTCCTGGTTCATAGATGGCACCTTCTTGATGTGGCCTTACATAGTGGAAGGGGTACAAGGCAGTTCTTTGGGCTCTCTTTTATAAGGGCACTAATCCCACTCATGAAGTCTCCACCCTCATGACCTAATCATCTCCCAAAGTCCCCACCACATAATCCCATCACCTTGGAGGTTAAGTTCCCACATATAAATTAGGAGGGAAACGACAGTCAGACCACAAATTTGGATTGTTCAAGCTTCACATCCCACCCTGGCTCTCATCCCCACCCTTTGAATTTCAGGCTGAAGTGCATGAGAACGTTCCATCGATATCAATGACGATGCCAAATTCCAAGCCAAATACAATGAGTCTTATATTTGAAAGCACATTTCAAGCTCCTTGAGCCTTGGAGATCGATATTAAAAAAATCTCTCTTTCACTCAACATACACATAAACATGCAGAATGCAAACAGAATTCCTACAGCACACAACACACATAACCACAATGGCCATAGGCAACATGCATAAAACATACAATATACGCAGTACAAACCTGGAACACCTACAGCACACAGACCACAAACACAACACACAGACAACACACGTGTTATACACGATGCACACAAATGTAATATACAATGCACGGGACACATAGGACCGACAAAACAAACACAACACGCATGTGCTCCACACTCATGTAGACACGCCCCCCCTTTCCTTCCAGTCCTGTGCCCACCTGGGTGGGAGTCAATGTCTGAAATGGGTAGGACACAAGCTACAATTTTGTCAGCATATCTGAACCGCACCAAGGGCCGTGCTGAAGAGAGGGTTATTCCAGTTCATTTCCACTAGGCATTTTAACTGACTTTCTCCTTTCTTTCTCATGCCTCAGTATTAATTAGCCCCGGGATTTAAATCTGATGCATTAGGCAAAAACAATTCTAAATGCTTTTGGAGAAACAAATTCTAAATTAGCTGTAGCTGAACGTGCATCTATTTGAAAGGCAGGCAGCATGAACACTGACACTATAAAAAATAGAAGTGAAACCCTCTAAGAGGGGAGGCCAAGGCTGGCGGTGTTTGTTGGCAACCCGGTCCACAGCTGGCCCTGGCACAGGCTATGTGGTAGAAGTTCTTAGGTCATAGGAAGGTGGGAAGAAAAAAACAAGCTTTCATCTAGGTTCCAAGTGAGGGGGAGTGACAGCAATTCTCTCTCCTTCCCGGGATCCTGTCCCTGGCCTTCTCTTGTCTTTGGAATAACCCTGTCTAGAAGTCTAGAGAGATCAGTTCGCCTAAGACTGCCAAAGGCAAAATCCATCTGAAATGTCTCCCCACTGTAAGCGGTAATCTTCCTCCACTTGCCTTGTCCTCTTCTGCAAGTTCCACAGGGCAGAAGGCAGGGCTAGACCACTGGGTTCTGTTGAACACAGCTCACAGTGCCTGCTACCTCACCCTAGGCTCTGTCTTTTCCTTTAAGCAAGACTTTAAGTCCCTTAAGTGCAAGGATGTGGCACTTTTGCGGTTAGGGACAACAGGGTTGCAAATGTCTTTTGTGCACAATTACCTAACTGGTTGTATCAGCTGGAGTTTGATGAAGGAGGCAGAACCACTCTGAGCCATGGAAAGCAGGGGCTGTTGTCTTGGACCTGAGCCCTGGTACAGTGAGAAAGGCTGCTGCTCCTGTGCCTGGTGACAGCCCTCAAGGCAGCAGGGCCAGCACTCAGGAAGAGAAGATGAATATGAAGTAAAGGGGCTCAAGGACAAACAATGTGCAAGCAGAAATTGGGTCCTGCACCTGTCTCTCACCACCCCAGCCTCAATGACCTGCAAACGGGGCTGGTGCCCTTTACCACGTGGCTGCACACACGCTGGCCCCAAGCCCTGGGAAATGAAGGGGTGTGGCCTGGTGGGCGCTAGAGGGCCTGCTGCCTACACCAACAAGGCAAACCTGCAGATCAGTGAAACACGTGTGAGCTGTGACAGGGTCCACAAGCCCTCCCCTCAACTATCAGAGTGTAGGAATGGCTGCCACTTCACTTCCCCTGCAAATTTCTCTTCTGATCAACCCCAACCCAGAAACATACAGGGAAGAGAATTCTGGGAAACATAATTCAGTCCAGTTAGGTTGACATAGAATAAAGCCATCAAGTGGATAATTACTTCCTCACCTACTCAATGTTCCCATCACTCACATTTGCTCCAGACAGTAACTAAGCTGGATTATTAGTGTACCAGTCAACTATTGCTGTGTAACAATCTCAAAATCCGGCAGCATCCAAATACAAGCATTTAATTCCTACAGCTGGAGAATTTGTCCCCACAAGTCTCTCATCCTCCTCCTGGGACCAGTGCAAGCTGGGGCAATGGCAAAGACACAGAGGACAAGTAGGACCTCTGAAGCCCTTTAAGGCCCAGGCTTCAAACCAGAACATTGTCCCTTCTACCCCTTTCCATTGGCCAAGAAAGTCACATGGCCAAGACCAAAGTCAAGGGATAGGAACATATATTTCACCTATGGTGAAACCATAGCAAGGACATGAATCCAGGAAGGTGAGGAATTGAAACCAATGACTCAACACACCACAAGGGGAACATTCTCTCCATCTGGATGTCCCCCTTTCATCCCATCACTCACCCAAGGAGAGCTCATATGTCTTGCTACCTTTCTTTCTTCAATTTTGACCGCTCAGTTGATGAATTTGAGCTACTTCTGTCTCATTTTTATCCTTTCTCTCTTCCAATTCTTGTCCAGTAATCACAGGAGGAAATAAAAATCTCTTTTCCTTCATTCCATATCTGAGCCAAAAGCTACATGATGCCTTGTGAAATTCTGCAACTGAACCAAGGAAAAGAAAGGCTATTAGTTTTGAAGTGAAATTAGATAAAATAAAGAGTCAATGTCATCAATCTCTAACAACCCTTGAAATTGTCTAGAAGTGCCATCCATAATCACTGCAAAGCCTCCATGCGCCTCCTCAGACCTGGCTAATTAATAACAGTTTTTCTTCAAGCTCCAGTATTGAGCTGTAAGAAACTTTCTCCATTTAAAGTTCCTGTTTGTGGTATTTGTATTTAACGATAACAACTACTTTCTACTTTCTAGCTTCTCTCTTAAAGGGATTTGGAGGAATGACTGAGTTAATTCAGAATATACTTGGCACAGTGCCTGGCACACAGCAAGATCTCACCACCATTAGCCCCTGTTAGTAGTCATCAGAGTGTTCATTACAAAGGCACGGTGCTGTGGACAGCTATTGCTGTGTAACAAACTACCCCAGAATACAGTGGCAAAGAAAAAACAGCCATCTTATTAAGTTCACCATTGCCATGGGTCAGGAATTCAGACAGAGCACAGCAGGGGTGGTCTGTCTCTGCTCCATGATGTCTGGAGGTCTGGGACCTCAGATGGGAAAACTCCAGTAGTGAGGAGTGACTTGAATTATTGTAGACTCACAGGGACTCACAGAGCATCTCTCTCCCTCTCTCCCTGTCTCTGTGGTCCCAAGACATCTCCATATGACCTCTTCAGCATGGTGCCCTCTGGATAGCCAGGCATCTCACATGGTGGGTCAGGCCTCCAAGAATGAGAGTTCCAGCAAACAAAGGAGAAGCCACATGGCCTTCTGTGACCCAGCCTCTGAAGTAAGACACTTTATGTCTCTTCTGCTGTCCTGAAGCAGCCACAAGCCCACTGGATTCAAAAGGAGGGGACACAGATACCACCTCTCAATGGGAGAAGCACGAAAGAATTTTCTGCCATGTTTTAAATCCACCACTCAGCTATTTCTGGTACACTTGACAGTTGAATAGGCTTTTGTGGGTTAACCAGGAGCCTCAAGACTCTTCTAGGCAGTGTTTCTATGGGAACTCTGTTTTTAGGTCCAAATAAGAGATTTACAAGTTCACTTTGGAACACAACTCATTTATAAGGTGGGACTTCCTGAATTCCCACTTCCCCCACCCCCAATTGTCTAACACTGTGAACACAGCTACCGATGTTACTTATCCATTAGCCATGTTTATTGAGCACTTCTTAGGTCCCAGGCTCTGGGCTAAGCACTGTGTGGATTGTGTCATTGGATCCTCCCAAGAACCCAATGGATGCCATGGTTATTTCCATTTTACAGATGGGAGAAGTGAGACTGAAGAGAAGGAAAGCCACACAGCCAAAACTGTGACACGGAGTTTGAGACCAGGTCTGTCAGATTCCCAAGCCCATGTTTAACTGACCACAGTACACTGACTCCTTAAATACTATTTGAGTAAACGAAAACCCCTGGAGATTTGTAAAGGCCAGAAGAGCTCCCCCCAGGGGAGCAGGCCCAAAAGGGAAGCTGTCAGGAACATACCATCAACTCCCACCGTGGGTGACCCGTTCTTGTGCCAGCAGGTCAAGGGGCACCAAAGGGACTGTCCTCCTTGCTGGGTGGATCTAGGTCACGCAGTCCCTTCACATGGTCAGAGCTGATTTGCATCTGCTAGTCTTCCCCACCTTGCCCCTGAGTTCCCAGCCTCCTCTGTCCCCACTCGCCCCATCTCTCCTAAACCAGAGCAAACCAAGCCACACTCAGCTTTTTGTCCCCAGGCATGGATGAGGAATGAACGCCTGTTTTTGTCCTCAGCTGTACAATGCTGTTTGTACGGAGGGCAGCTCTGGGGCGGCGCAGGGGGCGGGGTGGAGGGAGCGAGGCAAACACAGCCCCTATTCTCCGGGGCTGGTTAACAGACAGCCACTGCACACCCAGCAGGAGGCCACGTTCAGGCTGAACCGGCCACCGCCTGTGGGCTGCTCTAGAGGAAGAGAGGTTGCTGCTCTGGTGGGTGTCCTCGGGAGGCTTCACAGTCAAGTGTCTGTGTCACCAGCCCTGGCCACCCTCCCCCTACTCCCTGTTTCCCTAGCACCCCTCCTCCACCCCCATCCTGCCCTTTGGGATGAGAAAACCCCCTTGTTTGGGGTCTTTGCAATAATGATGAAAGCCTTTTTTTTCTTTTTAAGAATTCATCTCTGCATTCCAGAGGGGGCATTTATCACCCCGTGCCCAGGCTGCAGACGTCTCTCTCCTTAAGATCCTCCTGCCCAGAAAGGCAGCCTTGTCATAGACATGAAACCAGCCCCTCTGGACATCTGGACAAGACACAGCCCTTTGGCTGAGCACGAGGCTGTCCTGAATGCCACAGACAGTCAAAGGAGAGCCCTTATTCCTGGTCCAAATAGCCCAGCTAAATGGATGCAGCTGGGCACAGAGGGGGTGGGGGGGTGAAGAGGGGAGCTAGGCCCCCTTGGCTGGCGGCTCCAGGCACCTCCATAGGGAAATATGAAAAGCAAGTTTGCTTTTGAAAAAAGCCTCTGGAGCTGCCTTAGTAACACCCTTCTGCCCATTGTTAAGAAAGCTCAATTGGTAACCAGTAGTGGGTAACTGTTGCTTTTATCTGCCCGGCACCCCATCTTCTAGTGAAAGAACCTTTCTTTCCGGTGGGCAACCAATTTCATTAAAGTGTCTGAGGCTTCCATGGCCCCCCATATGCAAACCTTCTGACCCAGCCCTGGCTGGCCAATCAGGACACTTCAATACCTGGGCACAGTCATTGGGCACTTAATGCTAGCTCAGCCAATCAGAGCCCTCCTTGGGTCTTTTCTCCCAGAGACAAGGACTCTCTGTAGGATGAGGCCTGCAGCTGCCAACAGCCATCTTGTCCACCATGTGGCTTGAGGCTGGCTAAGAAATGGAATGACAGAGCCATAAAATTAATGCTTGAGCCCCTAGTCCAGCTATGTTTGAAGCCATTTGCTGGATATTTCAGGTCCCTACATCAGTACAGTCTACTTTTTGCTCCAGCTGGTTTAAGTCAGGTCTCTGCCATTTGTTCTCCAACAAGACTGACTTATAGTTCCTTCTCAAACAAATATAAAGTCCTCAGGTTGGCATTCGAGGACCTCTGTGATGTAGTCACAACATACATCTCAGGTCCCTGTGGGGCAGCTAGGCCAGCCTTGTTCCTGCTCCAGAAACCCAAATCCCAGTCTACCCCTCTATAGCCAGCATGTTCCTGACCAAGTGCCTCTGGGGGAAAATGTAGCTCCAGGATCTCTGATCAGCTGTGGTCCAAATAGTTTTGAGAGGACCCCATCACCTTCAGACTTTGCCCTGTGGTCTGGGCAAGGCTCTGCATTGAGGGTGGCAGGCCAGCTTCCAAGTCTGGGCACGCAACCCCCACCAAATCACCTCAAGCCTGCTCACAATAGCCTGCTCTGGTGCTCCCAATAAAGGTGACAAAACACAGGGATATCATCAGACAGCCCAGGCCCAGCTGCTCCCAGCCTCACCTTCCCAGCCAGTTACCAGTCCTCCTGCATGAGGGAGCTGCCGTTGACTTCTGGTTGCACAACAAAGCAGGAGCTGGCAGGACTGGCAGCTGGGGCAGGCCAGGAGAGGAGGCCCAGGAGAGCTGGGCTCCCTGCTCATCTAGGCATGTGGGGCCTGAGTGTTGCATTCCTCACTCCACTAATAAGACTGGAATTTGCTTGCCCAATTACAAAGCAAAAGCCCCCAGTCACAATGATAACTCTCTCTACACTAACACCCTCCCAGCACCTCACAAACAGTAGGCACTATGGCAATGCTGTCAAAATTGAAAGCAACTTTTTTGGCTCAGAATTGAGGTTTGGGCCCACTAATAAAGTCGAAACAAGTGTTAAAATCTTGAAATACCTAGGCAAAGGTTAGGTAATCACCACTGACCCAAACCCCCTGAGGGTTCTCCCTGCCACGCAGATGTCCTACTTTCCTACAACCTACCAGCAGTGGCGTTAACTCTAGAGCCCTGCCACCAAAGGGATCGACCACAAAGGATCTTTTTGATAGCAGAAAGCCAGTGGCTTGGAGTGACTGAATCAAAGCCAAGACCCCGAGGCATGAAGCACTAGGTCTCCATCAAGGACTGAGTGATCACCCAACTTCCCTGGCTTTTCTCACTGAGCCTCCGTCTCCAACTCCTAACCTCTCTGCCAGCTCCCTGCTGCAGTGTGTACACACATACGTGTGTGCGCATGTTCCAGTGTGTGAACTACCAGGCACAAAATCCACCTGAATGGATCCATTTCATCCACACTCTTCTCTCGTCTGGTTCTTCCTCAATCATTTCTACTCCACACCCACCATCTCTCATACCCTTCTTCTAATGACCGTGCTTGATGAGAACACCACTGAGAGCCTAATTCATGCCAGGCTCAACCTATGGTCCTACTAAGCAGGTATTATCACCACATTTTACAGAAGAAGAAACTGAGGCACAGAGGGGTTCATTCCATTGCCCCAAACCACACAACAGAGTTGAGATTTGAACCCAGATCTGAGGGTGGAGTACACTAGCCCCTCCGACCTTCCCACTGTGCTCTGCTGCCTCCAATAGAGTCACATGCAGAAGGAGCTTTCGTTAGTGTGGCTAACTATTCGGACCCATTCTGAAATGGTTTGGCTCTCCTTCCCTCCCCCGATCACAAGCCCGTAGGCACAGAGATTCCGTTCTTTCTGTCTCCTTTAGCCCCGTCTTCCTCCAGTGCTGGCATTATTCAGGCACTCAATCAATATTGATTAAATTAAATATCATAAGATTCACAGAACTAAGACATACAGTCAGGAGAGCAGCAAATCTTTTAAAAATAGCTAACTGTGGGATGTGTTACTTATCATCTTTGGTCTACAAAAGGGGAATAATAGTAGTTCCTACTTCATAGGTTTGTGGTCAGGTTCACATGCAGAAAGAAAATGTTGAGTACATGGGAAAATGCTGGCACACAGAAAGTGTCCAATAAATATTGGATAATATTATAGTTGTTATTAATCCCACCTGATGGTCTAAGCTTGAAACCAGCTTTTTAATTCCCTTTACCTCACGACAGCTCTGTCAATTGCTTCCTTCAGTGAAGGAAACACCCAAGAAGACAGATCTACATAACCCAGTGACTATCTCCCACACGCTCGTGGCAGGATGCGAACTGCTTTGAAGGTCTCTCCTAAACACACTGCTCTACTGAGACTGTCAGTGGGAAGAGGGAGAGCTGCCGAGCAAGCCATTTTGTGTCTTATTTAGAAGTAGTCTCGCACACTGGTGTAGGTTGCTATAATGCGGCCCATGGAACTGAGCCTGTACCCAGAGAAAGTCCACGTCCAGGATCTGCTGTTGCACCCATTCTTGCTTCCTGCAGGTCACCAAGCACAGACTCACCACATGCCTGAATGCCAAAATCATTTAATGATTTAAAAAGATGGAGATCAATGGCTTCAGCAATTTCTGGGAAGCAGTAACTCAGCGAGCTGTGGAAGGTTCTCAATTGGTTGTCTCCAGCCTGGCCCTATGGCAGGATTTATGCTGAATGGGCTCCACAAGGCAAATATATCCTGGGATCGGGCCTCATCCAATCACCCCGCCCAGGAAGTGCTGGCACATTGACATCACCCTCACAGCTGCCAAGTCCCCCTTGCTCTGAGGGGCACTCTCTCATTTCACATTAATTAGAAGGCCATTTTCCAAGCATTTCCATCCCATAATGAAGGGCTTTCTGCAGTGGCTCAGTGAAATATTAAAACATCTGACTTGAAATCTTAAGAAAAATTCATCCTGCCTGTTCAGTGTGTATTTTGTATAACCCTTTACATCCAGGAGGGTGGGTGCAGAATAAGTTCAGAAATAAGGACAGCTTGTCCCAGATGCTGGCAGAGGAGATGGGGTGGGGAAGGAGGAAATGGCCATGACCCCACCATCAAACACTGACCACTGCAATGTCCTCCTTCCCCCACATCTGCCTGTGATGGAGACATAGAGGACGCAGAAACGAGTAAAGGATGGAAAAATAAGGAACGTAGGATGGAAATAATAAGAGAACAATGAACTACACCTCCCACTCTGACTCTGGGCCTGGCCATGTGACTGGCTTTGGCCAATGTAGCCTTAGCAAGAATGATGCAGAGGCTAGATAAGCATGTGCACAATGTTCTCTTGTAATAATAACTCTCATGATACAGCCACCATGCATAGCAACCCAAGTTAGCCATGTGGAGAGACCATGTGAAAACCTCCAGCCTTCCATCCATCCACACAAAAGAGCCATATATGTGAATGAAGCCATCTCAGACATTCCAGTCCCATCCACCATTAACTTCAGCTACACAAAATAGCCCAAGCCAGACTAGCAGAAGATCCACCCAGCTGAGCACTAGTCAACCCACCAAACATAAAAAATAATAAAATTACATTTGCTTTAAACCAATAAGTTCTGCAGAAGTTTGTTAAGCAGCAATGAAGAGCCAAACATTTCATTATTCTCCAACAGCCTCAAAGTCAAGACCACACTTCTTGGTGATCCCTCCTGAAAGTTCCCCATTAGTATGTCAGTACCATCCACTAATCTACTCTAGGTCCACACTACCTGCTACCCTTTTCCTACCCCCACCTCCACTCACCAAAAGTAACGTTTCTGCTAACCCATTGCATCTACATTTCTCACACAGTAAATTTTGATTATCAAGTGCCTCACTCAACCTTGGACTTTTACTGTGATAACAAACCAAGGTTCTAGGGTTACAAGGATATAAAATAAAATCTCCTTCATTCCACCTTGTGCAACAAAGGGTGTGTTTATATAAGGCACTGGGTAGCTGCTGCTAAATGTGGTCCAAAATACTAAAGACTGTAAATTTTGCATATATAAACACACATACAGTGATTTTATATATATAAATTTCTTGGTTCATGCTATATCACAGACTGAGCGAAGTACTGAAAGGTTACTTTCCTATGTGGAAGTCCTTGATATAATGAATAAATAAGAACGCTGTGCAATCAACATATTAATTGTATGTAAATGGTGTTTTTTAAATGCTTTAAAACAATTTATTCCCCTGAGCATTTTAAATAGGCCCCCTGGAAAGTTGTTTATGTAGTTATTTGCTTGGCAAACTTCTCTCTAGTGGGTTCCTTCAACCCCCAAATGAACACTTAAGGAAAACTTGCTGTTCTTTTCCTCTTTCTTTCTAGGACCCAGAAACAAGGTTCCTAAGGGTGGTGGCCTGGGACCTGTCCCAGTGGTTCTGAAATCTGATCACCTGTTCTTTGTATCAAATATCTTGGGCCCCTTCTGTCAATTATTGCCTATCCTGCTCGAGGCCTGGGTAAGGTTAAAACCCCCATGATTATCAGGAACAAAAGAATCAATTTACCCACAAACGACTGCTCAGGTGGCCCTGCCATGCTTCCTCCTTGACATGGAAGGAAAAAGTTACTCAAGCCAGACATCCCAAATGTTCCCAAGATGACTGTCAACATTAAAATGCCACAAGTCACCCAGTACCTTCCTACAAAGCTCAAGCAATAAACCAGGAATAGTCACCTAAACAAGATGTCCGACAAAGAAAATGCATGAGTTTATGAAATAAAAAGAGAGCCACTTTTTGGTTTGGGTTTGTTTGGGGCTCCAAATTAACTCGATTTCAAAATTAACCCAACTTCCCAGGGACCTTTCCGACAATCAAGATTTCTAATAAGAAAGGCAGGCCTATTATCCAACTAGAATTTTCCCACAAGCTCCCACAAAATTGTCATTCTATTTATTTCTTAAGACATATATGATCCCAGTATAAAAGAAATGTCCACGGCCAGGCACGGTGGCTCATGCCTGTAATCCTAGCACTCCGGGAGACTGAAGCAGGTGGATTGCTTGAGCTCATAGGTTCAAGACCAGCCTGACCAAGAGTGAAACCTCATCTCTAAATAGTGGGGCATTGTGGCAGGCACCTGTGGTCCCAGCTTTTTGGGAGGCTGAGGTGAGAGGATGGCTTGAGGCCAAGAGTTTGAGGTTGCTGTGAGCTATGACACCATGACACTCTGTGGAGGGCAACAAAGTGAGACTCTGTCTCAAAAAAAAAAAGAAGAAGAAGAAGAAGAAGAAATGTACAGGGCCCCATGTGTGAGATGTGTTTGGAATTCAGTACCTCTTACCTGGATGCTTGAAGGTAGGTGCTCAGAAAGTTAAGTCTTTCTCTCCACCCCTTTCCCCTGGCTTGACTTCACTGATTTTCCTTGGATCCCAAAAAGCAAAAGCAGGAAGTTTGAGGGAACACTTTATAAAGCTGCTGTATATCATGACCCGAGCCACACAGTACAACTGCAGCCACCTTGGTGACAAAAGTGGCACTTGCAACTTACCAGCCAGGTATAGCTAGTAGGGAGCGGAGGTGGAAATCCTGCACTCCTACAGGCTGGAGGCCATTCCCATGGACTCTAGGATAAATAGAAGAAACCCATAGCCTGTTGCCAGAGCGGAACTCAGCTTGGAAAGGTTCGCAAAGACCTTGTGTCACCTACTTTTCACCACAGCAGTAGGTCAACAGCAAGGCTTGGTCCTTGGGCTGGTCAAGTGCCAGTCTGCTCCACCCCCAGGCTTCTTCTGACCTACTTTGTATTACAAGAATCACAATTCTGGGGACCCCTTGCCCTCAGGCTTCTAGGGACTTTTGACTAAAAGGAGGCACTAGGGAGGAAGAGGAAGAAGCCAGGGTATTTCTTCCCTCTTATTGCTTCTAAAGGTTCGCCCAACAGTAACCGTGGCTCTTCTGTGGCTTTTGCTCACTCCAGAGGGCCCTTCCTTTCATGTCTCCACATGCCAAATGGACCTGGTTTCTAGCTTCCAGTAACACTACCTCCTCCCTTTAGCCCTCCAACTCCAAGGTAGTAGCAACTTCCTATTAGGAGCAATCTCTGGGTTGCCTCACCAAGATGGCTTCCCAGCTCTTCTATCACCTGGGTAGCCAGTCCCTATATTAAATCCCCTCAGTTGAAAGACCTAGTGTAGTTTCTGTAGTAGTCATCTGCTCTCTCTCCTGCCTGATTTAATTCAAACTTTTTATGACTCTTCCACAGTAAAATTTATTGCATTGAGTCCAGAACAATGAGAATTTAAGAGAGAGAGAGAGAGAAAGAAAGGAAAGGAGGAAGGAAAGGAAGAAATGAAGATAAAGAAATAATAACTGGTATTGAATGAGCAGCTACCTTGTTGAGGGCACAGTTTTAAAAATACACACATTACCTTGTTTAAACCCCATACGAGAATGGAAGTTGGTACTTTCATTATCTTCGTTGTACAAATGAGAACACTGCAGCTCTGAGAAGTTCAGCACTTGGCCCAAGGGCACACAGCTAGGAAGCGGCAGCACAGGGGTTTGAACCCAGGAAAAATTCAGGGCAGCCTCTAGGAGCTAACCTCCCTAACCCATCAGATGCCCCATGCCCACTAGGAACTCCAAGGTGGTAGGGGCATTCCTAAGCTGGCTTACGAAAAGAGTGCCTTCTGGGCATGAACTGTCCTTGTGGCTTTCTTTGCCTGGCTCCCATGGGAAATTCTCCAAAGGAGGATGGGGCCGTTTTTGTACTCTTCATCTCAGGAAACCTTAGCAGTGATGCGCTGAAGGTCTCTGCTTTCCTTTTGCAGTTTATATATGTGGGAAGGTGACAGGAGCCAGTTGCTCCACTCAACACAGTCACCCACACCTGGCCATGACCTTACCCTGTGGAAGCTGCTCCAGATTTCCCAAAGCACTTAAGTCAGGATGTTGAGGCCTAGTTTGGCCCACTCTACTCCTCTGTGAGACTCTAACCACAGCCCCTCATCCCCAAAGGTCCTCCCAGACAAATGGCAGTCTCTGTGTCTTCCAGCTGGGCAGGCCAGTGGGTACACCATTCCCTCCATCAGGGTACCCTTTCCCCTCTGGCTGCCCCATACTGCAGGCCAACAAGATTTGCAAAAATTAAGATGAAAGAACAGTTGAAAACAGAACCACAGGAGAGGCTCAAGATTAATACAAAAACAATGACGTCATGGAAGAGATATTTGGAGCCACCACGGAAGAGATATTTGAGGATGAGGTCTCTCAGCTCACCAAAGGTTACCAACTGGCCACATAATACTTTTGGTTAAAGCCAGGTCCAGGGACAGCCTGTCATCCCACTGGCCAATCAGAAGGGAGGCAGGGTACAGTGTCCTGAATGGTCCCCACACCCCTGCTGTTAACCCTTTCATTGATGGATTGTGGGAGAGGGAGAAAGGGACTGGAAGAAGGGCATTTGGGGAGTTGAGGCATTTACCAAGGAGCACAGATGAATTTTTTTTTTTATTATTGGGGATTCATTGAGGGTACAAGAAACCAGGTTATACTGATTGCATTTGTTGGGTAAAGTCCCTCTTACAATCGTGTTTTGCCCCCAAAAGGTGTGGCACACACCGAGACCCCACCCCCTCGCTCCTTCCCTCTCTCTGCTCTTCCTTTCCCCACCCCTCCCTCATTCTTTGTCTCTCTCCTCTCCCCCTCCCCCGCCCCAACCGTGTCATTAATTGTCATTAATTGTCCTCATATCAAAATTGAGTACATAGGATTCATGCTTCTCCATTCTTGCGATGCTTTGCTAAGAATAATGTGTTCCACTCCCATCCAGGTTAATACAAAGGCTGTAAAGTCTCCATTTTTTTTAATGGCTGAATAGTATTCCAAAGTGTACATATACCACAGCTTGTTAATCCATTCCTGGGTTGGTGGGAATTTAGGCTGTTTCCACATTTGGCGATTGTAAATTGAGCTGCAATAGAGCACAGATGGATTTTGATGTTTTATAGTAACTGCTGAGGCCTTGCTGGAGCAAGCCAGCTGAGTATGACGCAGGACAGAGTCTCCTGGTCGGGTCCTTGGTGGGAACAGATGACTGCTCCTGCTCCGTAAGGCGGTTTCTCCCAGGTCTCCAGAAGGATCCCACATGACAGAGGGTCCTTTCCTAAGCAGACATTCTGCCATCACCATTGCAGGCACATGGCAGCCTGCGGGGCTGGCTCATGGAGATGCCTTTCCTACAGGAAAGACAGAATGATTTGCACTGAGCCTCCCAGGCGTTCTGTCTCTCTGGTCCAATGCCTGGTCTCTGAGGCATTTGTGAGGAGGAGGCCAAGGCCCCCAAGGCCCCCGCTGGCTATTCTCCGTGCAAAGCTAAGTAGCCTGGGGGAGTGGAAGACCTTGACCTCCGGAGCCCTAAGCTGCCAGTGACAGCAGACAGCAAGGGGGGCCCTTGGGAATGACACTTTATTGAGGAACATTTGTCTTCATTTGGGGCAGTCTACATCTCATCCCACAGGCGTGCCCCGAGGCCCGAGTGTCCCTGACCCCTACCCCGACTGTCCCTGCACTGCAACTGCTGTCCCCGGTGCTATATTGAAGGGGTAGTGGCCTCTCAAAGCCCCTGAGAGCCAAGGTGACAGATGTCAGGGAAGAATAACAGAAAATTCCCTGCAGCACCCCAGCAGGCTCCTGCCCAGGAAAGGAAACCTGCGGCAACGGTGGGCACCTCACAGACTCAGCCCCGTAAACCTCCTGGACCAGTGAATCTGGATATCGAAAACTCATATTCAGAGTAATAACCGTAGATTTGAATCATAAAAAATGTTACCTCTGGTTTTCAGAACGCAAACGGAAGAACTAAACCTAAAAATCATTGTTGCTAGTCGGGAAGTCCCCAGATACTGTCCTCTCATACAGAGTGACTCTGCTGGGAAGGACTCCACAAAGGGGCTTTAGAATCTGAAAAATCCGAGTGCAAGATTTTGGTGTCCGTTTTCCTTTTTTCCCGAAAAATTCAGGATATTTAAAATGTTGGAAGACCACGAACTATGCACTAGACGCTGCCACAAATCTGAGGAGTTCACAGATCATTTCATCTCTCCGTGCCTCATTCCAGTTTTTGTTTTTTATTTTGCCTAATCAACAAAGGAGATGGCCGGAACCACGGCCACCAAAGCGCGACGTTGACTATCCCCGGGACTCCATCTGCCCAGGCCTCGTCCACGGCGCGGTGCGGAGCTGAGCACAGCTCCACTGCGAGATTCCGGGAGCTGCGGAGCAGGAGGCGCAAGGCCCGCGGTGCGCCTGGCTCCAGCGCTTTCCAAAAGCGCAGCGGCGCGGGACCAGGGCGGCTAGCGTCCGGGGGGCAACCAGGGACCCAGGGCCTCTACCGGGAGTCGTTGCCTTATAAACGTGGGACCGAAGGGGCCGAGCCGCGTCCGCCCCCCGCGCTCACTGCGGCGCTCGCCCGCCCTGCCCGCTGCGCTCATCTGCATGTGCAGCGGCGTCCCAGCCGCCTCCTCTCGCCGCCGCGGCTCTGCCGGCGCGGGCGCCCCGGGCTCCCTCCCTTCCCTCCCCCGCCCGCGCCTTTGTCTGGCCCGGCGGCGCGCTCGGAGCCAGCAGGGCGGGTAATTGGCGGCCGGAGGAGGCGTGCGGGCCGGCTTGGCCTCCGCTAATGAGCGGGCGGAGCCGCGGAGACGGGGAGGGGGCTTCGGTGGCCGCGCGGAACCCGGGTCCCGGCCGTTTCCCCCTCCCCCGCAGGCTGTGGCTGCGACCGGCGCCCCCGAGGGACAAGCCCGCCTCTTCCCCCTCCCCGATCCGGTCCCCGGCGCGTTCCAATTACCCTGCGGCCGTGCCAAGGCCTCCGGCTGCCCCTGAGCCGCCCCCGCGTCCCCGGAGAAGTGCCAGGGACGGAAAGGCGCGAGCGAGATGACGGAGGGAGGGGGTCTGTCTCCCTGGGGGCTTCGCCACGCTGCAGGGGACTCGAGCGGCCCTGGCGCCCCTGGAGGACGGCGGAAGCGGGGGTGAACGCCCCCGGGGTCAAATGCCGGAGCTCTCTCCTAGGGAAGCCCGCAGGCAGCAGCGAAACCTGCTTCAGCGTAGATGGCGAGAAAATCCACACTGGTTTCTAAATTAATTGTACTGAATCTGCCGCGCTCTTCCAGCCCGAGCAAGGGCGGGCTTGGAGTAGTCTGTACCAAAGGGCGCTGTGGCCCCTCGCTGGGGCTAGAAGATCATGGTGGTTGGCTCCGCGAAACCCCTACTTCAAGATGGGGGAGCGGGGTGTGAAGGAAGCCCTCGGGAACTTTAAGGAAAATGGGGCAGAATGGGGGCACCCGCAAGCCTTTCTCCAGCCAGTTCTCCCCTCGGAGAAGCCTGCTCTGCTGCCATCACTGGCCCCATCCCTCTGCCCCCTGCTCCAGGAGATGGGCCCCTTCTTGCCGTCCAGTCCCCAGCCGTCAGGAGTTCCTCAGAGCAGCAAAGTGGCCCTGTAGCCCAGTGCTCAACTTCCCGCTCCACAGAGCCCTCCGCTGGGTCTCCGCTCAGGCCTCTGCCTGTTCCCTGGCTGCTTTCCTGGTTCTTGAAGTCACTGATGCGTCATGTTAACAAGATTCTTCATAGCCGCCCCTTCAGAAATGGCGTTTTAGACTTGAAGGCGGAGGCTCTGCTTGTGGAGGGAAGGGCCCACCCAAGCCTTGGGGACTTGAAGGTCTATGGGGGAACCCCACACTGATCCCAGCACGACCTTAGGGAACCACAAGCAGCTTAGGATGGCCGCAGGGAGAGTGTCCCAATGGCCTCCAGGGTCACTTGACTTAATGGGGACTGCCACATCTCAGGGAAGAGAGAACATTTTCTTCCAAAGACTCCCCACCTAAAACCTTTCCTTTTCCTGCCCAACACCCCACACAGTGGCCACCTGGGAGCAGCCCACCCACAGAGAGTTTTCCCCCTTTTATTTACTTCTTTATTGAGTATAACTTACGTACAGTGCACACATCTTAAGTACACTGCATGATTGACTTTTACGTATGTACATACTGTATAATCACCACCCAGGTCAAGATGTGGAATATTGCCAACAGCCCAAAAGGTTCCCACATGCCCTCTTTAGTCAACATCCCCCAACCCTTCTGTTCTCTATGGCCATAGATTAGTTTTGCCTGTTTTTATAAACAAAATCATGCAGCCTATGCTGTTTGGAGTGCGGCTTCTTTTACTCATTGTCTACGAGATCCATCCATGCTATTACACGAAACAATAGATCACCCTTTTTAGTCACTGACTGGTATTCCATGGTATGAATATGCTACGATTTATTTATCTATCTGACTTGATGGTCGTTTGGATTGTCTCCAGCTTGGCGCTTTTATGAATAAAGTGGTTCTGAACATTGTTCTTTAGCATATATCTTTTGGTGGATACGAGGACCCATTTCTGTTGGGTATACACACAGGAGTGGATTTGCTGGGTTATAAGGTAAGTATATGTTTAATGTGATTGTCAAATAATTTTCCAAAGTAGTTGTACCCAGCTAGCTTTTTAAAGCTGCAATCAGGGCACAAATGTTATTTAGAGAATAAGTTGTAGCACAGCATAATAATGACAGGGGACACATATTGAGCACTTAGAATGTGCTAGGTACTGCTCTAAGGGATTTGCATGTAATTAACATTTACTTACGCGTGTATTGCAAACATTCTCACAGTGCCTAGTTTCATCTTAGAATAAGCACAAGATCTCAGAGTCTGGGCCATAATGATCTTTGTATTGTCTTCCCCAGCTGGAATCCAGATACAATATTTTGTGTTTGTGGAATGAATCAGGAAACCAAGGCACATATGAGGAAATCCCAAGGCACAAAGAAGGAGTGACTTGCTGAAGACACCATGGCTAGCAAATGGCAGGGCCAAGTCTATAACTCAGGTCTGCAGGTGTTGCTGGCGTTCTTAAGAACGAAACCTGATTCCACTTGAAACTTCCTTTAATTTCTTCCCTCTTATACCCATAGTTGGCACTCCAGTGCTCCCGTCTTTTGGGACCCTTGTCTCCCTTTTTCCATTATCTCTTCTTACGTAACAAACTACCCTAAGACTTAATGATTTAAAGCAATTCTTATTTTCTCTTGTGTTGTTAGTTGAGTGGACTCAGCTGGAAGGTTCTTACTAAGCAGTTACAGCAACAGTCATCTGTGGGCTGCACTGGACTGGATATCCAAGATGGTGCACACACACATGGCTGGTAGCTTAGCTGAGGCTGTCAACTGGAGCAACTATGGCTTGGGCTTCTCACAGCGTGTCACTGAATTCTGAGAGGGTGTGTCCCTGTTTCAAGAGCAAGAATCTCAAGAGGTAGGAAGGAGAACCCACCAGGCCAATTAAGAGCTATACTAGGAACAGGTATAGATTCACTTCCATCATATAATATTGGTCAAAGTAGTCACAGAGCCCCACCAGATTCAAAATGGTAGAGACACAGACTTGGTGGATAAGTGGCAGGTCACATTGCAGAAGACCATGTGGGATGGCAGCTATAGTTGTAGCCATCTCTATAAAATATATACCTTCTTTGCCCCTTACCTTGCTCCCAGCTCTAGGTCCAGGAAGGCCAAAATCATCCCTCCATCTCTTTGGTCTTTGAAGATACAGGGTTCCCAGGACTCCTTCTGTTTTGAGTCAAAGTTACCACTCTGAGTCTTCTTAACACCAGACCCTTGGTATGCTCTAACTGGGCCCATCCTGTGCCAGCTCATCACTCCTCTCTGGGTCCCTGCCCACATACATCAGTTCCTCTCCCACCTCTGGGACTGTCACCACTCTGGGACATCCAACTTGAACCTTGTCATCCTGGTCCCCCAACCCCAGCTGCAAACTGTCCAGGCCTTCCCCTTCTGACAGTCATCTCAGACAAACACAGAACCCTCTAGGATCCCTGATCAAACTAGGATTATCCTACAACCACCTAAAGTGTTTGAGAAACAGGGGTCTTTTCTCTACCCTTACACTGCACTTGAATGAACACAGACTTTCTAGTTAGAAAACTTGAGTTTTCTAGCCAGCTGTGTGGTCTTGGACAATGAGCATAATTACTGGATCCACCTCATAGGGTTGCTGGGAGGATTAAAGGTGGTAATACATAAACATCTGGTGCAGTACAAGAGAAAGAGTAGACAGACACTCCTGGAATCAAGTCTTTTCCCCAACCCCAAAGCTACTTGTTGAAAGTAAACTTTTTCATGTGATTAGTTTTATATTTGTGGACTTTTCACAAAGCAAACCACATAATCAGTACTCAGATCAAGAGGCAGAACATTACCAGCACCCCAGAAGTCCCTGCCCCCTTACTTCTCCTATCCACCCTCAAGACTATCCGGACTTCTAACCCCCTAGATTAATATCTGACCACATTTGTGGCAGCCAACTCCCCTGCACAATTGGCAAAGGAGATAGTCATCTATCTGGTGTGATTTGAAAGGAGCCAGAAAATCCAGCTCCCACTGTGCCTAAATTTCCCCCATTATTGAGGCATTCCATTGTGTTAAGCATTTCTCCTCACCCACAGTTCTCTTTTAAAATGCAAATCCATCTGTGTTGGAGTAACTGCAATTCCCTAGTCCCATAGGAGAAAAAAAAAAAAAAGAATATCTGGTCAACCTTTTCACTCTGGTTCCCAGCACAGATGAACCTTGTTAACCAACAAAGAGCTGCAGGAAAGGGAGAAGCATGGAAGGAGGAGGATGGACTTTACCTGCTGCACAATTTGGCCCAAGGCCGGCTGAGATTTTTAGCATGTTTTTTAAACCTGGTGTTGAATGGACTGGAGCCACCATAGACCAGAGCAATTCCATCAAGTCGTCCAGTATACGGAAAAGAAGCAGGTGATACTAAAAATGAATCCTGGGCAGAGGGGCCTGGGGTAAGGCCCCACCCTAGTTTTATAACACACCTTTCCAAGGCAGGCCCCGGAGAGCTTCTGGCGCTGTGATGTCATCAGATGTCAGGCCTTTGACAAATGAGTCCCACCCGCAGCTGGAGCCTTTGATAAGCCATTTGCAGGCGTCTGGGAGACATCCATGCTGGTCTTGGGAATGCATCCTAGCCCCATCTCAAATTCACATCTTTTCATGTTTTTTTTTTTTAAACGTGCCATGCATCTGTGAAGATTCATGGCTTAAAATATTTTTTCTTTTCTCTGGCATTTCACCTTTTCTCCTTATTTTTTTTTTAAGCAAAAGAAAATATTCACTCTAAGGTTCATTTAGTTTCTGGGTAATAACTGTCAGATATTAATGGATAGCCCCATACATCCAGCATAAAATAATAGAATTTGTTGAGTGCATTAGACATCCAATAATGGGCACGGCGGACAGAGTGTAGAGCTGCAGAAAGGTTTCTCTTGGTAAAAGGGAATGCATGCTATGAAAAACAAGACGTAAAAGGCATTTGTCAAAACGTCCTCTTGTACCTTCTTACATTTGCACACGCAAGTCCTCCTACCTAGAATATATGTATTTTTTTCCTTCTTCTCAGGCCTCTCCTCCTCATCTTACAAGACTCAAATCATCCTCTTCTTTTCCAGCAAGGAAGCCTTTGCTTGACTTCTAGACTCTCACCTGTCATACCCTGTCCCCAGAGCATCCTGGGCTCGCTTCTGCCAAAATACTTGGCATAGTACATTGTAACTACAAACTGCAAGCTCCTTGACGACAGGCCTGCATCTTCTATACATGCATTTCTGGCCCCTAGATGCAGTTGGTGGCCACCTGTGGTCCCCAGCTGTTACCACTTCAGCAGCATTTACATCTTTGCCTACCTATTTGGTCTGGCTTCAGGAGCCTGCCTTGCTGTTTTTGCAAAAGTCTGGACATGCTAGGAAATTGATGCCTTTCCTTTCAGCACTCAACAATGCCTGAAATTAACTGGCATAGCCTTGCCCCTCCCTGGATGGGAAAACTGAGGCTCACGTTGTTTCAACTTTTGATGTTGGCTTCAAAATTCCTCAGTGGTGTTAAACTCCGCTTGCCCTCAGTGGCAATGGGCTTGATAACATGCTGTTTATTGCCTGCCTGTCTTCCCTTCCCTGCCTCACTTGCCCACTCACTCCCCATCAATGTTCCCTGAGATCACCTCCCAAATAAACTCCAGTACAGGCATACTTCAGAGATACTGCTAGTTTGGTTCCAGACCACTGCGATAAAGCAAATAACGCAATAAAGTAAGGTGAGTCCCATGAATTTTTCGGTTTTCCAGCGTGTAAAAAGGTTAAGATCACACTACACTGTAATCTATTGACTATGTATTGCATTATGTGCAATGTGCATACCTTAATTTGAAAATACCTTATCACTAAAAAATGCTAACAGTCACCTAAGCATTTAGCAAGTCATAATCCTTTTGCTGGTGAAGGGTCTTGCCTGGATGTTGATGGCTGCTGACTCATCAGGGTGGTGGTTGCTGAAGGCTGGGGTGGCTGTGGAAATTTCTTAAAATAAGGAAACAATGAAGTTTGTGGCATTGATTGAGTCTTCCTTTCCCAAAAGATTTCTCTGTAGTATGTGGTGCAGTTTGATAGCATTTTACCCACAGCAGAACTTCTTTCAAAATTGAAGTCCACCCTCTCAAACACCACTGCTGCCTTATCAGTTGAGTCTGTGGAATATTCTAAATCCTTCATTGTCATTTTAACAGTGGTCACAGTGTCTTCACTAGGAGTAAATTCCATCTGGAGAAACTACCTTTCCTCATCTAAAAGAAGCAACTCTTTATCCATTCAAGTTTTATCGTGAGACTGCAGCAATTCAGTCACGTCTTTGGGCTCCACTTCTACTTCTAGTTCTCTTGCTGTTTTCACCACATCTGCATTTACTTCCTCCACTGAAATCTTGAGCCCCTCAAAGGCATCCGTGAGAGCTGGAATCAACTTCTTCCAAGCTCTTGCTCATGTTGGTATTTTGACCTTCTCCCACGAATTGTGAATATTTTTAATGGCAAGTAGAGTGAGGAATCCTTTGCAGAAGGTTTTCAATTTACTTAGCCCAGATCCATCAGAGAAATCATTATCTATGGCAGCTATAGCCTTATGAAATATATTTCTTAAATAATAAAACTTGAAAGTGGTAATTACTCCTTGATCCAAGGGCTGGAAAATAGATGTTGTATTAGTAGGCATGAAAACATTAATCTACTTGTACATCTCCATCAGAGCTTTGGGGTGACAAGGTGCATTGTCAGTGAGCAGTAATATTTTGAAAAGAGTCTTTTCTTTCTGAGCAGTAGTTCTCAACAGTGGGCTTAAAATATTCAATAAACTATGCTATAGACAGATGAGCTATTATCCAGGCTTTGTTATTCCATTTATAGAGCACAAGCTGGGTAGATTAAGCATAGTTCTTAGGAGCCCAGGGATCTTTGGAATTGTTAATGAGCATTGCCTTTCAACTTAAAGTCACCAGCTGCACTTAGTCCCTAACAACAGAGTTAGGTTATCCTTTTAAACTTTGAAGCCAGGCATTGACTTCTTCTCTTTACCTGTGAAAGTCCCACATGACATCTTCTTCCGATAGAAGGATATTTTGTCTACACTGAAAATGATCTACAATGATCTTAGCTAGATCTTCTGGATAACTTGCTGTAGCTTCTCCATCAGCACTTGCTGCTTCACCTTGCACTTTTATGTTATGGAGACAGCTTCTTTTCTTAAACCCTGTGAACCAACCTCTGCTAGCTTCCAACTTTTCATCTGCAGCTTCCTTAGTTTGCTTGGCCTTCATAGAATTGAAGAGAGTTAGGGCTTAGCTCTGGATTAGGCTTTAGCTTAAGGGAATGTTGTGGCTGGTTTGATCTTCTATCCAGACCACTCAGCAAGAAGGCGGTTTTACTTTCTTATCTGTTGTGTATTCACTAGAATAGTACTTTTAATTTCCTTCAAGAACTTTTTCTTTGCGTTCACAGCTTGGCTAACTGTTTGGCACAAGAGCCCTAGCTTTTGACCTGTCTTGGCTTTCAACATGCCTTTGTCGCTATCCTTAATCATTTCTAGCTTTTGATTTAAAGTGAGAGGTGTGAGACTCTTTCACTTGAACACTTGGAGGCCATTTGTAGTGTTATTAATTGGTCTAATTTTAATATTGCTGTGTCTCAAAGAATAGAGAGGCTCATGAAGAAGGAGAGAAATGGGGGATAGCTGGTTAGTACAGTAGCCAGAACACACACAACACTGACTGATTAAGTTTGCCATTTTATATGAGCATGGTTCATGGTGCTCCAAAACAGTTCCAATATTAACATCAAAGATCAGTGATCATCGATCACTATAACAGATACAAAAACAATTTAAAAGTTTGAAATACTGTAAGAATTACCAAAATGTAACTCAGTGACATGGAATGAGTACATGCTCTTGGAAAAAATGCCACCAATAGACTTGCTCAATGGAGGGTTGCCATGAACCTTTAATTAAGCAAAAATGCAATACTTACTAAGTGCAATAAAGTGAAGCACAGGAAAATAAAGTATGCCTACACTTGCATTCAAATCCTTGTCTCAGGAGCAGCTTTTGGACAAGCCAAACTTAGAACCACATAATAGATATAATAGATGCTCAATAAACCATTTTTGAATGAATAAATAATGGATTTTTTTTTTTTATAGCACCAATACCAAAAGGAGCTCTCTGGGGCTGAATTTTCTGTGGGGTCTATATTATCCATTTTAAGTAACCACATTGGGTCAAATACAAAATCCATTTGAAAAGTTCTCCTTCACTTTGGACAAAGCAGACAAGGCCAAGTGCAAGAAACTGGGAAAACTGCATAGTGTGTGGCACTGAGGTAGACAGTTGTACCCAAAGTAGATGTTAGGGCACCAGGGAAGCCTTGTCAATTTGGTTTTGATTGGGGGCTTCTGGCCACACTAATTCCCTCTTTTCCCTCTTCCGTAATTGATCACAATGCAGCCTCAACTGGGCTTTGGGGTTCTGCTTAAGTGAGAAGTTGGCAGCCTGCGAGCGTTGTCCCATTCCCTGGGGAAGCATCAAAGCTGAGAATCTGTCCTCGCTGCTGCCTCTCAGATTTAGCTACCACAAGGGGCTGAGATATAAGGAAATTAGCGAAGGTGTTGTCAATAGTGTACAGTCTGATTTTACTGATTGCCTTTCCCCACAATCATCAGCTGCCCATTAGTCTCTAGCTTGGTTCTAAGAGACCATTTCCTGCCCAGGCTGATATTTCTGTCACTTATATTGTTCAGACGGCTCTTTCTGGAAGTACTTGAGATTATCAGAGACAAAGCTAGCCACTGACATTCTTTCTACTTGGAGAATTCTTTGAAATTTTTAGGATGTTCACATTTGTAAGAAACTAAAATTATTTGTTGTTGCCATCTTGCTGTGTTTCCCGACAGGATTTCAGAAATGAGATTTTCTTTTATAGTCCTTTTTGTAGACGAAAGAGACTGGAATACTCACTTGGTCCGCAGGTAGGAAAAGGAACCCAACGAAAACAGCTGATATTTATTGAGTTTTATAAAGTGTAAAGAGCTCTGCGTATATTACCTTCCTTAACCTTCACACGACCCATGGGGCATTATGATTGCCTCCATATGACAGATGAGGAAAGTGAAGCCCAAAGAGATTACAGAGCTGGCCCAGAGTTATCAGGTTAGTAATGGCAGCATAGGACACACGATGCAAGCCTGCATTCTCAACCAAGGCCCTCGACTAACTCAACATTCATTGAGCACTGGCTATGCTAGGGGTTGCGATGTAAACTTGACTTGCTTTTCTTGTGTAAGCTTCTATTCAGTATGTTCTATGCAGTAGCATTTTGTCTTTGTTTGGGTTCCTGCTGTTGGGGTGGGAAGATGTGATCCCTTTCCTCCTCGCCCATCATCAGGGTCTCCATCAACACTCCTATAACAAAAGACAGGCTAACAAGAGAAAAGCATAACAAACTTATGGAACAGGCCAGGCGTGGTGGCTCATACCTGTAATCCTAGCACTCTGGGAGGCTGAGGCAAGTGGATTGCCTGACCTCATGAGTTTGAGACCAGCCTGAGCCAGAGCGAGACCCCCATCTCTAAAACTAGCCGGGTGTTGTGGTGGGCACCTGTAGTCCCAGCCACTTGGGAGGCCGAGGCAAGAGGAATGCTTGAGCCCAAGAGTTTGAGGTTGCTGTGAGCTATGACACTACAGCACTCTACCCAGGGTAACAAAGTGAGACTCTGTCTCAAAAAAAAAAAAAAAACTTATTAAGCCAAAGTTTTGTACGACACAGGACCCTTCAGAGATGATGACCTAAAGACCCAGGGATATCTGTCTGTTTTTACGCTTAGGTTTGATGAAGAAAGGACAGGCACATAGAAATGTGATTGGGCAGAGGGTGTGGTATGATGGTAATAGACAGAGAGAGGAACCCAGCAAGCCCCGCCTATTCAGGTTCTTCTTGGCCTCTCCATGCTGCGTTCCTTCCTCCTATGTGTGGGCCAGGCCCCTCTGGAATGAGGGCCTTCAAGGGAGACAGTGACCTGTCTAGGTTTTAAGGCTTGTGTTGGAGGAAAGGTGTTCTGGTTTCTATGATTTACTTAAGAGGAAAAAAAGGGGGTGGGACAAGGTCAGGGCAACCTTATATCTGAGGCCTCCCAATCTCCTACAGTTCAAAGTACTTAACATGCTAGGGTGCCATACTTTGGGGATTGGGTTCTGAACCCCCAAACCACAAAAGGAGACCATAAGGTAAAGATGTGAGTGCAAGTCAGTTACTTTGAAGGAGATTCCAGAAGGCATCAGTAGGAAAACAGGAAAGATAAGCAGGGAAGGAAAGTGCAGGAGCCACTAACAGGTATGTTACGGAGAAAGTTACCACCATGGGCAACCGGGGCTCTGTCCCACTGGGGAGCTTAGGGAGACATTGTAGAACTTGTACCCCAAGTACCGTGTTGAAGGGACAGGGAGGCTAGGGTGTATATCTACCAACTTTCGTGGGTCGTTAGTTGAGGGCTGCTGGCCCCCCTAGCTGATGCAAGCAGAGTGGGCTTTGGTGCCAGAGGAAGCCAAGCAATGCAGATGCTAGAGGGTGGAAGACAGGCCTGAGTACACTGCAGGCCAAGGGGAAGGGAATATTAGCAAGGCACCAGTTTTGTCTGCAGTAGTGTTACGAGCCTCACTGTACAGACAAGGAAGCAGATTATAGGACACGCCAGCAAGGACGGACAGCACTATTTCTGCCCTTAAAAGGTTTCTCGCTTTAAGCCAGATCAAGGGGACTGCCCCACCCTAGAATTATACCCTTGAGGGGCTACTGGGTTTACTCGGGATGCCCCAAGGAAAACAAGGCAGCAGATAGTGCTAACAGAAGAAATAGGAATAGTAAAGTTGAAAAGAGAGAGATTTTCTGTATGCTTGCTATAGTATGACAAAGCCCTAAATAGGAGAAAATTCCAGACCACAAGGGCAATGTTTTAAAATTCTTGTGATTATTAAAACAACAACATCAACAAGATGCCCTGTTTGCACTTAAAGAGCTATCTCCAGGTTTGAGAAAGAAAATGACATGTAATCCAAATTGACCTTCCATCAGGGAATTCTCTGTTCTTACACCACGTCCAGGGGCCACCAATCCACCTCTGCCAACCACAGTGAGAAGAATTGCCCTGAGAAGCCTCCTAGAATTGGTCTGACTCTCAACACAATGATGCTCTTAGCAGAAAATTATGGGGAAACTCGTTTATGCCAAGAGAAAAAAGCCAATTCAACTAAGGGAATGACACCTGAACCATAAAAGTTCAAGTCGTTTCTTTTATGACGCTTATTAGTGCTTTATTGCCAAGTGTTTTAGGCAGAGTAATGACCCCAAAGATGTCCATGTCCTAATGCCCAGAACCTGTGAATATGTGACCTTATATGGCAGAAAGGACTTTGCAGATGTTATTAGGTTAAGGAACTAGTGGGGAGATAAGTCTGGCATATCAGAGTGGCTGCGGTGTAATGACAAAGGTCTTTCTAAGGAAAAGGGGAAAGCAGAAGAAGAGATCCGAGTGATGCCATGTGAGGAGAGGTCGACCTGCCATTGCTGGTTTTGAAGATGGAGAAAAGGAGCCACAAGCCAAAGAATGCAGGCAGCCTCTAGAACACTGATTTTCAACCGGTGTGCTGTGAGATGATCTTAGGTATGCCATGAAAATTTTTAAAGATTATTAATTAGATTATTTTTGAAAGAACTTCAAAGCATAGTAAGTATATTATTTTTTACTCTTTTTTTAACATAATTTAAGTATTCCATAGAAGTGTCTGGTGGGATAAAAAAAAGTCAAAAAACACTGATCTAGAAGCTGGAAAAGGTAAGGAAATGGAGTCTCAAATGGAGCTTCCAGAAGAGAACACAGCCCTGCTGACACTCTCGTTTTGACCCAGTGAAAGGGTCTGGACCTCCAGACCATAAGATAATAAATTTGTGTTGTTTTAAGCCACTATGTGTGTGGTGACTTACTATCACAGCAAAACAAAACCCACATACCAAGGTACCCCAGGAGTTCACAAGCTGCCAGGCTGCCCAGCACCCCTGCCCCAGGGAATGCTGTGAAGATGCAGTAACCTCAAAATTACTCCTTTGAGAGGTCCCAGGAAAAATTGCAGAGGGTCCTCACTTCTTGGGAGACACACAACAGCGATTCCCAGGAAATTTCAGGCCTAAGAGAATTTCCAGTGCCTGCAGCCACCTAAGGCTAACCACCATGGGAACTGGCAAGTACTTATCCTCGTGGGGATTTACCTAGTTAACCAGAAATTGTACCTCAGATGTTTCTCATCATCTTCAGATGGCTTTCATTGCATCTAGAATCCAAAACCTCAATTACCTAGGGGCACTTGCTAAAGAAAGCCAAGGCTATATTGTCTCTGCCCTAAGGTGCTTCATCCCAGGCCTGTGAAGTCATAATTTCTAAGTGTGGGGTCTGAGGATATATGTTTTTGACAAGCATCCGCAGGGAATTCTAGTACCTGTCTATGGACCAGGATTTAGAAAACCCTGGCCAGTCTGGTCAGTTTCAGAGCCTCGTGGGATGCTTCAACCAGCTGAGATAGTTGAAACAGGGATTCCAGGACCCTCAAGAGAGTTGTGTTAATGAAGGAATTTTGCCATGAGAATGTAAACTTGCAACCTAAGTGGCTTCCACCTGGAAAGTCTTTAGCTGAGGGTTGGACCCAGAACTGAAAGTCCACCATGTCAGCAAAGCCCCTGCATGCAGGCTCCAGCTCCAGCACATTTCTCAGGCCCTTGGCCTCAAGCCCAATGTCTCCAATGCCAGAAAGACAAACTTGAGCAATATACAACATGGCGGATACTATTGGTTGACTACTCACTAGCCTCTTTTCCCTTCTTCCTTGCCAACAGAAACCTGGTTTTTACTGGCAGGCAACAACCAAGCAGGAAAGGCAAGACTATGCCCCAGTTCAGGTGGTGTGTTCCTGTAACTCCAGCTACTCAGGAGGCTGAGGAGAAAGGATCACTGGAGCACAGGAGTTTGAGGCCAGTCTGAGCAACATAGCAAGACCCCATCTCAGAAAAAAAAGAGAGAAAGAGTGAATGCACTTCAGGAAAAAGAAGTTTTTCTACCCACTCTCTTCTTGCCTGCTTGGGACACTATTATGTGGGAACATAAAGCTTAATGCTGTAACTGCTTTCTTATGTCCATAAGGTGACAAATAAACATGCTAAAGATTTCAGAGCAGAAGGATGAAGAAGAGTAGCCCTTGATGAAAATCACTGGATAGCTCGACCCCACCCCCTTGTAAACACCGAACTCCATACTTCTTGGCATGGGAGATTAAATAAAAGTCTGTGTTGCTTACAGCACTCTTACACAGTGATTCTGTAAGGCAGTTTTAAAATATTACACCCCACCATCAATAGATAAATGGATAAAGAAAATATAGAATATACCATCAGTCATTCCTTGGTACCCAAGAGGATTTGTTCCAGGACTCCTTCACAGATATCAAAATCTGCAGACACTCAAGTGCCTGATATAAAAAGGTGTAGTATTTGCATATAACCTATACACATCCTCCCATATATTTTATTTTACTGTATTTTATTTATTTATTTTTCAAGACAGTCTCACTCTGTTACCCTGGGTAGAGTGCAATGGCATCATAGCTCACAGCAAACTCAAACTCTTGGGCTCAAGAAATCCTCTTGCTTCAGCCTTCCAAGTAACTGAGACTATAGGCATCACCACACCCCACTAGTTTTTCTATTTTTAGTAAAGATGGGGTCTCACTCTTGCTCAGGCTGGTCTTGAACTCCTGAGCTCAAGCAATCTGCACACCTCGACCTCTTAGAGTGCTAGGATTATAGGAATGAGCCACCATGTCCAGCCCTCCTCCCATATGTTTTAAACCATCTCTAGATTACTTACAACCCCTAACACAAGGCTTACACATCATTCCATTCAAGTGGGTTTAACATAGCACTCTGAGCAGCAAATTCAAGTTTTGCTTTTTGGAAATTTGTGGAAATGTTTTCCCAAATATCTCCAATCCCTGGTTGCTTGAATCCATGGATATGCAACTCACAGATATGGAGGCCCAACTGTATACACAATAGAATACTCTTCAGCCTTTAAAAAGGGAGAAAATTTTGGCATTTGTGACAACATAGATGAGCCTGGCAGACATTATGTTAAGTGAAATAAACCAGGCACAGAAAGACAAATACTGTCTGATCTCACTCATATGTAGAATCTAATAAAGTTGAACTCATAGAAGCAGAGAGAAGAATGATGGCTACCAGAGTCTGAGAGGGTATGGAGGGAGGGAGTGGGAAGTTGTTGATCAAAGGATGCAAAGTTTCAGATAGACAAGAGGAATAGGACTGGAGAACAATTACACAGCAGGGTGACTATAGTCAATAATAATGTATACTTCAAAATAACTAAGGGAGTAAATTTCAAATGTCTCACCACACACACACAAAAATGAGAGGTAAGTGAGGTGTTAGTCTGGTATAATCATTCCGCATTGAATATTTATATCCAAATATCACACTGTACTCCATAAGTGTATATAATTACGATTTGTTGATCAAAATGATCGACAATGATTTGTCAATCAAAAATGATTTGTCGATTAATATGAAATTTTGGAAAAACATGCCCCCACCAAATTTTTGACCTCTCCTCCATAGAGACTTGAGTTCCATGTCGCCTCCCCTGGAGTCTACACTCTGTGACTACTTGATCGATAAAATACAGTGGAAGTGTGTCCCATTTTCTGGGCATAGGCCTTGAGAAACAGGCCATCTTCTCTTTGCTGTCTCTTCTGATACTTGCCCTTAGAGCCAGACTCCAGGCTGTGAGGAAATCTGAGCAGCCTGTAGAAAGGGCCACATGGAGAGAAACCGGAGTCCCTAGCCTTCAGCCCATCTGCCCTCCCAATTGATAACCAGCACCCACTTGCCAGCCATTTCCATGAGTCATTTGGAAAATGGATCCTCCACCCCAAGTTGAGCAGTTCCAGCTGATGTCACACAGTGCGGAGACAAGCCTTCCCCAGCAACTTCTGTTCTAATTGCTGATTCATGAGAAAAATATACCATTATTGTTTTAAAGCACTAAGTTTTGGGGTATTTTATTATATATCAGTAGATTGCTGAAACAAACACTGTCACTTGCAACCAAGCTACATTCAAACAGGTGTAGAGCCATTTAGTAGGCATTTTTATGTAAAGGACCAGAAAGTATGTTTGCTTTTGCAGGCCATATGATCGATGTTGCAACTGCTCACCTCCCCCGCTGTAGCATGAAACAGTCACAGGCAAGGAGTAAAGGAGTGGGTGTGGCCATGTTCCAATAAAAAGTTATTTATAAAAGCAATGGTGAGGGGGATTTGACCCTCAGGCCATAGTTTACCGACCCCTGCTGTAGATCAAGGTTACACATTCTGCCTTCTGCCAAGCCCAACTCCTACTGTCAATCCCTGCCCTCGTCCTGCTCTCATCCCAGAAGAGACCACTGGACCCATTGTCATCCATCATGCTGTTTTAACCAGCCAGCGGGGAAGTTGAAAACCTCGGACCCTCTACTGTGCATTGAACCTGAGGCCTGACCGAAAAGCCTTCCCAAAGCCTGTGGTTTCTCCCAGGGAGCCCAGACATCAGACATAAAGACTCTTCCCCAGGCAAATCATTACCCCCACTTGACACTCTGTTTAATGGAAAGCCTTTCTCAGAAATAAGTATATTAAAATAAGCTTTGCATTTTTTACATTAACTGAAATTTGATGCAAATTGATAATAAATTACCTTCCCCTACTCATTCATTTGGGAATCACATAAACTAGTTTACAGTTATGTATTATTACATTTCGCATTAATATAGCCATAGGAAGCTAGGCTTTGGAGAAATTTGCTTCCCAGCAAACCATCAGAAATTGAGGAGGTAAAAGTGGGATTTGGTGGGATATCTGACTCTCCTAATGTGCTAGCCACTGGGAGTTGCAAAAAGTAAGGCATCAGTGCACCCCTCGAGGCCCAACTAATTCATCAAATGATCACGGTTTCTCTTAATCTGGCATGATTCTTCTTCTCCAAGATTTTAAAGCCTTCCTCCTTTCTTCCTTCTTCCTTTTCTTTCTTCATTCCTTCCTTTCCTTCTTTCGCCTTTCCTTCCTTCCTTCCATTAACTTCTACACAGGTAATTTTGGGACCATTAGCACTACCTCGGGACAAAAACTAAATTAGAGAATGCAAAATGTTTAGAATTTAAACAAAGTAAAAGAGCTAAACAAAGGTGCAAATTAACTAAAGGTATTTGAGGTAGACATTCTAAGTACACCTTTGCATGTCAAATGAAAGTTCAGCGGAGACTTCTGTTTAAAGATGGTGGGCTGAACACAGACATTTACCTCCACTTCCTTCTGAAACATCACTAAACGACATAAAGAGAATTCTTAAAAAGACAAACCCACAAAGGCAGAGAAAATGGGAGAGGTGGCAAAGCAACAAGAATCTAGAATATGGAAAGCAGGTGAATGAGTAGTAACTAATTAGCAGACTTGAGAAGGAGAACACTAAGCAAGCACTGGGGCGGGGACAGCCTAGAACCTCATACATGCGCACCATAGACCCTCCCAAATGCCCAGAAATGGGTGACACCAGATGCCTCTAGAAGTGAAGATAAATGTGGATTGAAAATAAAAGAATCAACTGAAAGTCTGTTTAGAAGATCTCCCCAGGTTCCTTATTTAACTTTACACAGATAGGCTACGGTCCTACTCATAGGATGAGTGGTCCCTAGAGAGAATAAAAATGAAGACGGATGGAAGGTTACCAAGTAGAGTTGAAGATGTGGGTACCATCTGTAAAAAGAGTTTACTAAAGTTAGCATGCTGGACATTAGAAATACCCATTTCTCTTCCTCACTTGCTCCCAGAATGATGGCAGGCTGATCTATACCCCCTCACCTCCCACCCCAGGTAGGAAACTGAAGTATTCTATTCTGAGGACTCTGGCCAACCCAAGAAGAAAAGTCTGAAAATACTACTTGGCACCCATTCTTAAATATAAACCGATAGCCAAGGCCAGCGAACACCCGCAGGAAGTCTCTAACTTGAAAAAGAGATGCCAAAACCAGTCAGCAAAAAAGGACACCTTGGCATAAAAAGAAAGAACACTATTGTTAATATTGTCAGAACAATAAGATGGTAATGATAACTAAAATTTATTGAGTGATTGCCATAGACAGATATTATTCTAAGCCCTTTCCATGAATTAATTCGTTTAATTCTCTCAACCCTAGAAGGCAGATAGAATTATTACCCCCATTTTAAAGATGAGAAAACTGAGGCCCAAAGAGACTAAACTTGTTACCTAAATTTATGCAATTACTAGGTTGGATTTAAACCCAAGCAGTCTAGCTTCAGAGTCTGTACTTTACCAAATGATTTTGCATCCCTGAGGCAAGAACAGGATGATATTTTTATAAGAACATTTGGAATCCCCACCCCACCCCCATAAAAAAGTACCTGAGAATTAAAAGGGGAAAAATTATAAAGTCATCAGGACTGTCCGAATATAAACTTGAGGAAAGTTTTCAGAAGTAGAGCAAAAAAGACAAAGAGATAGAAATTAGGAGAGAAGCAATAAAAAAAAAAATTAAAGGCTCAATCCGGGAAGTCCAACATCTGAATAATAACCTTTTTAGAAAAAGAGAAGAGAAAATGAAGGGAATGACATCTTCAAAGAAATGAATCCAAGAACATTTCTTAGAACTGAAAAATACAAATTTCTAGACTTAAAGGGGCTCTTAAGTATCCAACCCAGTGGAAATAGATACCCATGAAGTCACACCATTGTGAAAGTTTAGAACCAGGACCCAGGACAAAGAGAAGACCCAACAGGCTTCTAAGCAAAAAAATATGGTTTTCATTAAAGAGTTGAAGAATCAGAATTGTGTCAGCCTTCTCAATAGCAACTGGAAGCTAAAAGATGATACAGAAACAGCTTCCAAATGGTAAAAGTAAATGATTTCCCATTCAGCATCCTACACTTAGAAAAATATATATAAATATATTGAGGAAATACAAAGACATTTATAACCATGCAGTTTCTTAAAAATTTACATTCATTGCAGTCTTTCTTAGGAAGCTAAGGAAAGCTGTGCTCTACCAAAACAAGGAAGCAAACCAAGAAAGAGCAAGAAATGGGAAATCTAATACTGAGGGGAATTATTACATCTGGATAAGAAAGGGGGTTCCAGAAAGATGATAAAGAAAGATTCAGGATGGCAGTTGTACAACTGGGGATTGGGAGGGGAGACCAGATTGAGTAGGCCAGAAGATTCCAGAAATGATGTGTCCAAGATGATAGAATTACTAGAATGTTCTATGTAATTATAGTAAGAGGAGATTTAGACAGCGATTTGGAGGTTGAGGTAGCAATAGGTACATAGAAAAATATCTCAGTTACCTATTGCTCATAACAAACCACTTAAAAATTTAGTGAATTAGAACAACCCCACTTTATTTGTTCACAAATTAGTGGATCATGCTTGGTGCCCATAGCTCAGTGGTTCGGGCACTGTCCACATACACCAGGGCTGGTGGGTTCGAACCCCACCCAGACCTCCTAAACAACAATGACAACTACCACAAAAAGAAAAACAGCCAGGTGTTATGGTGGGCACCTATAGTCCCAGCGACTTGGGAGGCTGAGGCACTACAATTGCTTAAGCCTAAGAGTTTGGAGTTGCTGTGAGCTGTGATGCCACAGCACTCTACCAAGGGCAACATAGTGAAACTCTGTCTTAAAAAGAAGAAAATTAGCGTATCAGCATCTTGGGCTGGGCTTTTCTGAATAGTCTTGCCTATAGTCACTTATGTAGCTGTAGTTATCTGGTGGTTCAGCTGAGGTTGGATGGTCCAAGATAGCCTCTCTCACACGTCTGCTGGTTGCCAGGCTGTTAGCTGGGATGTCCTAGTTTTTCTTCATGTGGCCTTGACAGTGGGACAGCTCAGACTCTACCACATCGTGATCACAGCTTTCAAACTGCACGACATTTGCTAATGTCTGTGGCAGACTGAATAATGACCCCCCCCTTAAATATGTTCACATACGTAGCTATCCTCAGAACCTGTGAATGTGACTTTTCCATATAGCAAAATAGATTTTGCAGATATGTTTAAGTTAAGGATCTTGAGATGGAAAGGTGACATCTATATATCCTGGATTACCAAGGGGATGCTAATATAATCACAATGGTCATTATAAGAAGGAGACAAGAGAAGGCAGAGTCAGAGCAGAAGGTGATGTGATGGTAGAAGCAGAGATGGGAGTGATGCACTTTAAGGATGGGGGAAGGTCCCCCAAGTGAGGAAATGCAGGCAGCCACTAAAAGCTGAAAAGGGCAAGAAAATGAATTCTCCTGGCACAGCCTCCAAAAGGAACTTCTACAAGCCAACATTTTGACTTTAGCCCAGAGAAACTGATTTCAGACTTCTGACCTCCAGAATTGTAAGAGAATGATACCGTGTTGGTTTAAGTCATTAAGTTTGTGGGAGTTTGTTACAGCAGCAACAGGAGACTCATACAATGTCCCATTGGCCAAAGTAATTCACATGGCTGAGCTCAGATTCAAGACATGGAGAAAGCAACTGAGATGTGGAAGAGCGGCAAAGTGACACTGCAGATGGTTTTGAATTCAGGGGAGGAATTATTACAGCTATCTTTGCAAATCATCCACCCCAGGGAGAAGTGAGAAAATAGAACTGTGTACTGCATGGCTCAGCTATGAATATTGTTTGCATAGTCATAATAATGTGAATGCTGAATATTGATCTAACCTAAATTATTATAGAATACAAGTATTTGAGGAGAAAGTGAGACAGGTGAGGATGGGGAAAGAGAAGGAAACATTCATATGCCATCATAGGAAGTCAATTGGCATTCAAAGATAAGGCCCAGGAATAAAGCTCCTGAAGGAACAGTATCCGTGTGTTACTTAGAGGTAGAAAGGTACAGATTGGAAGAGTTAACCAAAGGAAATGAAGAGGGAAGGGGGGCAGATTTGCCAGGGACTTTTGTTTGTTCATAAAAAGCCCTGTAGCACTACTTCTCAGTTTAAATTACATGCACGGATGGTGTGACAAAAATAGAAGCTAGTATTTTGAAAGGAAGGTGCACTAGCTCTCTTTTTGTGGTTGTAATGATTTCTTATTATTTAGAACTACCTCTGTTATATAACAATACAATCTCTCCTTTACAACCCAAAGCCAGTGCTAAAAGCTGTGTTTTTCCCTCACTAATGAACAAATAAAAATAAATTTAAAAGGCAACATTTTATACAAATACATGTAGATAAAACGAAAAGGCCTCCAATAGAAGTGAAGACTCCAGGCTATATAGCCTGGAGGCTGATGAAAGGCCACCATAATGTTAGCAGGCATTTGCCTGATAGTTATAAAGGTAATTTATACCCAGAACATTTCCACCCATGTGAAAGAATGACCCTCCATTTTACTACATGTTGTATTAATGTCAATCAATATGTGTTTGAGGGCTTTATACATTATGGATAATAATGTTGGAGCTTTGCAAACCATTCTTCTTGGAGGAGCTACACGAAATTCTGCAGGAAAGAAGAGTGCGAAGAACCGAGCCCAGCGTGGCCATGCCAGCTCTCACTGGGCTTGGCACAGGTTAATTAGCAGAGCTATGCAAATGACACTAGAAGCAGTGGGATCACAGACTGAAAACAGAAAACGTGCTGGGGGTTGGGGGGGAGATGAGGCCATTTGAAATGGGAAAGGGGTGCCCAAATGTGTTCAGGAAGGAGGCTGAGTGGACAGGGGACTTAATCCTGCACCATGATGTGGTGCTAAGGAAAGAGAACCAGGCTGATGGGCTAGGGGACTTTGGCCAAGTCTCTTAGTTACTTTGTGTTTCAGTGGTAGCTTTTTAAAATAAGGCACACTAATCACCTATAGATGTTCCTCGACTTACAATGGGATTGCATCCTGATAAACCAACCGTTGAAAACATCGTTAGTCAAAAATGCATCTAATACACCCAACCTACAGAACAGCTTGACCTAGCCTACCTTTAATGTGCTCAGAATGCTGGCGCTCACATTAGTCTCCAATTGGGCAAAATCATCTAACTCACAGCTTGTTTTATAATAATGCAGAGAATATCTCATGTAATTTATTGAACACTATACTGAAAGTGAAAAACAGAATTGGTTGTATGGGAACTCGAAGTAGGGTTTCTATTGAATATGTATCGGCTTTCACACCATCATGAAGTTGGAAAATCTTTAAGTCAAACTAGCATAAGTTGGGTGCCATCTGTACTTAAAGTTGTTGTGAGAATTAGAAAACCAATAATCCGTGTATTCATTTTTTAAATTTTCTGTTTCTGCTGGTGGCAAATTAAATAATCAAACCTGATTCTTCCCTTTTCCCTGTATCTACATCCTTTGTCATGCAACTTGGTAGTCCATTCTGCCTCACCTAACTTGACGTTGAGCTTGGCCATGTGGCTTGCTTTGGTCAGTGGAATGTAGCAAGAAGCAAGTCAGTTCTGAGCTTCGACACAAAGAGGCTTTCCTCATTTCTGCTTGCCTTCTTATGTCTCTGCCATTGGTCGGATCTCCTGTTAGTCCAAGGAGGGTAAGAAATGTGTGGAGCAAATCTGAACCAACTTGCTGAGTCGGTCTATATAAACAGAGCCGCCCCACATGTGAGATAATGCTTATGATTGTGCCACTGATACTTTATGATTGCTTTGTACACAGTAATAGCAGCTGACTGATACACATGGGCAAACCAAGAGACTGTAAGAATAAAAAGACCAGGAGCTAAAAGGGAAGGAAGGCAGGCAGCCCATCTGTGAAGCCATGGCCATCTAGAAAGCTCCACTAGGCATGTCCAACCTTTTTTTTCTGCCACACATTGGAAGAAGAGTTGCCTTGGGCCATACATTAAATACACGAATATTAACAAAAGCTAATGAGCATAAAAAAGGAAGGTCCATGCATGATTTTCACCATATCTGACACCACAGATAAGCAAAACATCCCTCAAATAATCCTCATGGAGCCTGTAAGCCATAGGTTGAAAACCCTTGATTGTAAAGTACCCTCAAAGAGTGTACTTTACTAAAATTCTTGGGATAAGAAATTCTTATTCCATACAGAGATAATCATTGTTTTTTTTTGAGACAGAGTCTCACTCTGTTGCCCCAGGCTAGAGTACGTGACATCAGCCTAGCTCTCAGCAACCTCAAATTCCTGGGCTCAAGTCATCCTCCTGCCTCAGCCTCCTACGTGGCTGGGGCTACAGGCACCTACCACAGGGCCCAGCTAATTTTTTTTATTTTTAGTAAAGATGGGGTCTTGCTGTTTCTCAGGCTGGTCTGAAATCCTGAGCTCAAGGGATCCTCCAGCCTTGCCCTCCCCGAGTACTAGGATGACAGGCACGAACCATTGCACCTAGCCCATACAGAAATAATCTGATGTATTTTTAAATACTTATGCTTTAAGATTTCTTTCTGTCCTTAGCTTTGGTGGTAACCTGCCCACTTTGCCAAAGGGGAAAGAGAAATATCTGTGTTCACAACAGACCTGAAGAGAAAGAGGAATAGTAAACTCCTGGGGTCGAGGTACAGAGTATGGAAATGAGTATAAAAACATTGCTGAAGGAAAGGCAGAAATTCAGGGGGATAAAATCAGGGAACATGGGTGGCTCTTCTTGCCTGAAGTTGTTTCTCTTTTAAGATGTTTCATCCACTGGAGCACTCAGTACTGTGTTAGGTGTAAACATGTAATTCTTGCATACAACCAAAAGTTACTTGGGTTTGGATTGAAGGCATAATTCAAAGTTGTTCCACTAGATCCTGAACTCCTTGAGTGTAAGAACATCTTACTCCTCCATGCATCTCCTATGTCTAGCACGGTGCCTGGCTCATGTTATATGGATGGATGGATGGATGGATGGATGGATGGATGGATGGATGGATGGATGGATGGATACATGTGGAAGTGGATGGCCAGATGATAGATGGAGGAATGGATGGTTGGATGTTTGGATAATGGATGGATGGATGCATGCATGCATGCATGAGGGGCTGGCCAGATGATAGATGGAGGGATAGATTGATGAATGGATAGTTAAATGTTTGAAGAATGGATGGGTAAATGGATACATGCATGCATGTACACACAGGTAGATGGATAGTTGTATGTGTGAGTTCTTGCTGCGAATTTGTTGAAGTGTAGATTTTTACAGAATAGAGGCAATCTTGCTTGGAGATAATCCTATTGAGCAAGGACTTCATCTAAAGTTCTTAAATCTATGTATATTGTAAGTGCCCAAATAGCTTTAACATCATTGCTATCATTTAGTAATATTTCAAAACTTCATCCACTAGCTAGTAACTACCAAAACTCATTTAAAACGAGTTCTCTGGCATCTAGGACCTTACTGTGTAATGGAATGTTTAATGCAGTTTTTAAATTGCAATAGTTTTCATACATTTGATTATATGTCATTGCTCAGTCTTATTAATTTATATTTTTTGTAGTCTAAATGCTAAGGTGTTGATTAGTGCAGGCAGGCTACAACTGAGGGCAGATGAACCAGATGGTTTCAGAAAATAGCTTCTCTGCCCACAATGATAGAGTGCACTGAGCCCCAGCCAGCCCACAGATTGAAGCCACTGGTCACCAAGAGGATATAGTAGCTGGGAAACTCACATACAGCACATCCAAATAAAAATGACAACCCACAGCATCACAGATCAGGCCCGAGGATGGTTTCCCAAACACTGATTGCCTCTTAATGTCTTTTGGGCATGCTCCTTAGCTCTCTGATGCCCACCACTTCCCTCACACCACATGGATCCTGCCTCCACGATCCACCCTCCATCCCCACCTCAGTCGTCAATCTCAGCACCTGAGCTACCCCAGGAGAGTACCCTCCCAGGCCCAGAACCTCCCGCTGACAGCACCAGAGATGCAAGAGAAATTTTCAGGGGTTGCTGATGGCTGCGTTGCTAATGTGCCTGTGAAGAGTACCTACAAATGTCGAGCCACTTATTTCTGTTCATTGATTTCAATTTGCTGTGCAGTCATTTCCTGGGCTCCCATTGGCCCAAGCGCTTAGAGCCTTCTTCAAGGTAGTGCCGAGAGGAGCTCTGGAGTTCCTGAGGCAGGCCAGCCCTTCATTGCAGGGCACAACCCAGAGCTCCGCCGAAACAACTTTGATACGTGGGCCAGCGCCGAGCAAATGGGAAAACATTTTGAAGCCGCAGGCTTCTCCTGAATTAAATATTTACTCATTTCATGCCTCTCCCTCTGTCCACGGAGAATCCAGCTCAAACTAAATAACAAAGGAGGTCAGGCTTGTGATCGGCACAAAAATACTTACCCTGCAATTATAGGAATATTGGGCCTTACAATTAATGCCAGGCCTGTGGAACTTGGAGAGGGTCCAAAGAAAAGCAACAGAAATGATGAAGGGGCAGAAAGATAAAGCTAGTAGGAAAAGCTAGAGAGGTAGGGCTTGTTTTGAATAGAAAAGACCTTGGGGGTGGCTTAATTACAGTCCTCAATACATTCTAGGGTTGGAAAATGGCAACATGGGATCTCCATTTCCACTAGGGACACTTAACCTCTACCAGCAGGTTGGCCGCCTGTTTCTTGCGTCCAAACTTTTTGATGTCACTTTTCTATTAATAAAAACATATTGAGCGCACAGTGCACAATTGTGCTCATTTATTTAATTTTAAGTTATATGTTACTGTACTAATAATACCTTCATTATGAAACATGCAGAAAAACAGAAAATGTTTAAGGGGAAGATAAACATAACTTTCAATAGGTATGCAAACTGTTTCTCCCACATCTCAAGGGATCACCTTGCTGTCATATCCTACCTTGGAGTCCACTGTCTACACTGAAACTATTTCCAGCCACTAGACTTTTGTGAGGACAGACACCTTGTCAAGACTTTCTGATGCAGCCCCACATCCCCAGTCCCCAGAACTGTGATAGATCAGGATCCCCAAAAGCAGATTCTGAGATGGAAATTCATGTCTCAGTGCTTGGTTAAGGGTACACTCCCAGGGGATGTGGGAAAGAGATCCTGGAAGCAAGGCAGGAAAGGGGAAGGTGCCCAGCAAGATGCAATTTCAGGCCAAGTCCCCACAGAGGGGAGCTCTGGAGTGTGAGTTACACCCTTGCAAGAGAGTGGGCTTTCATAATCCCCCCATTGCCAATCACTGGTCAACACAGTCCCAGAGCTAGAGGATGCAGAGTGATGGACACCCCAAGATTCCTTGGGCTCTCAGGGCAGGCAAAGCGGCTCCTATAGCCTGAGGACAATCCTCTGAAAAGAAGAGCCCAGTGCTAATGGGAGATAGCTCTCCACAGTGTGGCAGGGAGGCTGGAAAAAGTGGTAACAACGTATCCGAGAGGGTGAGGGACACTGACGTTGTGCACTATGGTGGCTAATTCATTGCTTATGCTTCAGTGCTTGCTGACTGACCAGATGAACTGGGCAATGAGCCCTCCCAAGTGAGTCTGCATGCTCCTCTGTGGGGGTCTGGAAGCTCCGTTTCCATGAAGGTGGCTGGGGCGAGGTGGCCAGATTCCCTGCATGGGCCTGGATTGCAGAGGAGCACTGCGAGGGGGGAAGCTCTTTATAACCTGCGTGGGGGGAAGCCACCGGGAGATGGAGGCTTCTGTACAACAGCCGCAAAGACTGTCCTAGAAGTGGTGATGTGGCAAGCGGGAAAAGAACCTGCACTTTCCAAACCACTTCTCTAGGCTTGGCTGAGCAGCGAGGACCTGCCACCCCTGGAAATTTGAGCCAAGGACCTAATGTCCCATTCGCCAGCTCATGCTGTGGCCATGTGACCTTGAGTAGAGGTTGGCTTCTCTCAGCGTGGACATTGCTACATCTATTAAAATGAAGAGGGCCGTGCTTGCATCCTGCCTGGTGCACATGTAAATATTCTGCTTCTGGAAAATTCAGGAGCCTTTGGAAGAAAGGAAATTATAAGTACCTGCAGCTATGGGTTTAACATTTATGGCTCGGAGGAGTGGCAGCCTCCCAGCAGTGGAGAGTGACTTGTTAGATGTTTGTGGTTGTGCTCTGAGGGCCCAGAGCTTGTCTGTGGCCATTTTTACAGAAGAGAAGGGCCGTGGTTCCCTGCTATGATATTCTCACCCTCTGTTCTCTGATCCCGTCTCAGATATATCACCATTAACATTTCGCCGTTCTTGCAGCCTTCTTTAATGAAGAACCTTATTTCATCATCTGAAATGCTGTGCAGTTAAAAGTGTGTGGATGTGGATTCTAAGGCCACTGGATTTCTGAGTCACCAGACAATGATCACATTTATATTTTTCTGCACCATCCGCCTTTTGGATGGTGTTTATGTTTCATGTTAAATATAATTCTCTTTGGCTTCCCGAGCTGCCTGAGGCCTAGTTTTGCTGTGTCCTAGAGCATCTCACCCGGGAGCTGCCTCTCCATGTGGCCTCTGGGGTCGATTCATTTTTTCTCCCAATGCCTTAATGAGTGATGATTTCTAGAGACAATCAGATCGGCTGTGCGGGAGATTCAGCTCCATCTTTATGACAGCCGGATACATCACAGGCACCATTTTTCAAACTCATGTTTTTCATCACATAGATATGACTTGATTAAACCTTTGTGATATTACATTGGGATATTTGAAAGTAGCCTTTAGTGACCAGCATGCGGGCCTTGTTTCTGATAAATCTATTACTGCTATATGTAGTTTTATATATGGGGTTTGAGAGCAGAGACTCTGAAGCCAGACTGCCTGGCTCCAAATTCCGACTCTGCCACTTACTGCTGTGTAACTTTGGTCAAGTTACTCAACCTCTCTGTGCCTTAGTTTCCTAATCAATGAGCTAGAAATAATATTAATAATAAAATACCCACCTGTAATCCCAACACTTTGGGAGGCCAAGGCAGGAGGATCCCTTGAGGCCAGGAGTTCAAGACCAGCCTAGGCAACACTGCAAGACCCTGTCCCTAGACAAAATAAAAAAAATTAGCCCGGTGTGGTGGTGTGCACCTGTAATCCCAGCTACTTAGGAGGCCAAGGTAAGAGGATCACTTGAGCCCAGGAGTTTGAGGCCATGGCGAGTTATGATCACACCACTACACTCCAGCCTGGGTGACGGAGCAAAACCTTGTCTCTAAAATAATAATAATAATAATATGAAGAAGAAGAAGAAGAGGAAGAAGGAGAAGGAGAAAAAGAAGAAGAAGAGGAAGAGGAGGAAGAAGAAAAAGAAGGAAAAGATACCCACGTGTAGGGCAGTCGCAGGGTTAATATGCATAAAGTGCTTGGCACATAGTAAGAACTATATATATAGTTTTCTATTGTTATCGTTATTTACTCCCCACGACAGTCCCGAGGAGTACCACTGATTTATAAATAAAGAAACTGATGTTCGAGAAGGGTAGAGTAACTTGCCAAAGAGAAAGGGACGCAGGATCACGTTTTATGTCTGGAAACAAATGTCTGTGGTACTCACTATTTGCTATATTTCTCCTTCGAAGTTGGCCTTTATGTGAAAATAAATTAAAATTTGGAGGGGAGGAGAAGGCAGAAAGATTAGTTCTGCTATACCCCATCTCTACCCCTATCAAATAGCAAAAGGAACAACTGAGACACACAGACAGTCAGCAACCAAGCCAGGATTAAGCTTTCATTATGTGCTAGACCCTTGAGGAGTTCACAGTTTTTACCCAGAGAGCTGGACAGGGACACAATTAACCCCATACACCATAAGGGACTCCAGAAAAGACACCTGTACCCAAGTGTTGAGGGAAATAGAGGTCTGAGGAGAAGGGGGAAGCAGGGAATCTGGTGACTAACATCAGCTCCCCTGGTTCGTGCCTTATATTAGTCAGGTTTCTGCCCACACTGCTGTGTAACAAACAATCCTCAAGCTTCTGTGGCTTACAATAACAAGCATTTCTTTTTCTTCATGTGAGCTTGTCCCAGACTGCAAGTTGTTTCAGGGCTATTCCACATGTCTCTGCCTTTGAGGACCAGCAGGCACCAGCATGGGCTCTTCCCACAGCAGCCAGCAGGTGAGCAAGAGACCAACAGAAACCACACAAGTGTATTTAAAGCCTCTAGCCACATCGCTTCTGCTGACTTCCCATTGGTCACACCCAGTTACACACAGCTGAGCAGCATTAATGGCACAGGGAAGTACACTCTGCCTTCTCTATTAAGAGGCCCCACAAAGTCACGTTGGTATGCTTATATAACCCTATCATTGGGATGAAATAAAAAGTTGGGGGCAAAAATGCGATCTACCATGATCACAGACAGGGCTAAGAAAAGAGAAGAATGTAGGTTTATACAAGCTCTAAGAGCTGCTCTAGGAAACAGGGTGTGGCTACTATATTTATTAGGTGAGAAACAGACGCTGGACTGAAATTCCCTTTCACTTGAACAAAACACAAATGCGTTTGCTACATAACAGGGAAGTCTAGGGGGGTTACTGAATTTCAGTTTGACTATTTCCAAAGGCTCGAATGGTGTTGTCAGGATTCAGTCAATCTCTCTCCATCTTTCTGTCCTGCTTTTCTGCCTAGTTGGAAGTTTATGGCCTGAGGAATTTGTGGTCTTTACAGCTTGAGATCACAGAGGAAGAGAGAGTCTTTCGTGGCATTCACATAACAAACCTCAGGGAAGCAGTAGATTGGCCCAGTTTTCTCCCTGTGTATCCCTAAATCGATTGCTGTGACCCAGGAATGGAATGCTCTGGGGGTGATTAGCTAGAAGGAGGATGGCTTGAGAACACAGCAATCATCAGTCCCACCAAGACCACTTGGAATGGAGGACAGATAGTTCTCCAAAGGGAAATCAGGATTTTTTTTTTTTTTTTGAGACAGAGTTTCACTTATTAACCCTCGGTAGAGTGCCGTGGCGTTACAGCTCACAGCAACCTCCAACTCCTGGGCTTAGGTGATTCTCTTGCCTCAGCCTCCCGAGCAGCTGGGACTACAGGCGCCCACCACAATGCCTGGCTATCTTTTGTTGTTGTTGCAGTTTGGCCGGGGCTGGGCTTGAACCCATCACCCTCGGGATATGGGGCTGGCGCCCTACCTACTGAGCCACAGGCGCCGCCCAGAAATCAAGATGTTATTTCAGGACGAAGAGGAAACAAATGCCAGTCACTCCTAAACATTCCAATTCAATAGGTGTTTCTGTTATATCTTGTTGTGGAAATCTAGTGGCTTAAAACAGAAATTCATTATTTCTCATGCTCTTCTGCTGGTATTGCCTGGGCTCACATATGCGGCTGCTGTCACATGATGGGTCCCCTGGGACTGAAGGGTTCAAAATGACTTCATTCACATGTGTAGAATTTGGTACTGGCTATTGGTGAGGGGTGCCTCGGTTCTCTTCTACACGTCCCCTCACCCCCCGGTTAGCTAGACTGGCTTTTTCACAGCATGGTGGTCTTAGGGGCCAAGAGATGGTGAAAATTCAAGCTGCCAAGTTTCCTCAGGTCTACTCACAGAAGTCACATGGCATCATTTCCACCAAATTCTATTGGTCAGAGCAAGTCACAAGCCAGTCCAGATCCAAAAGGAGGGGGAAAGGGCTTCACATTTTGATGGGAGGAGAGGCAACGCTGCTTCACCTCTGGGCCAGGAGATGGGAGAGGTATTGCAAACCACCTACCATGGAGAGTTTGGGGTGGTCCCAAGACTCTTGGCTGATGAGCCCCCTGCTGGGCCCACAGTAGGTTTCTCCCCCACTGCAGTGCCCCCCACCTCTGTTAGATTATTCTACTCACCCCTATCCAAACCTCCTCTTCAAGACAAACCCCAGCCACTCACCTACAGAAAGCCTTCCTTATCCTTCTACCCTCCGTCAACTCCAGCAGCCACAGTTCTTAAGTGTTCTAAAACTACTCCTGTGACCTCCTTTCTTGCCTTCTTTTCCACTGTGACCCTCTGAAGTGGAGGCTTGCCCTCCTAGGTCACCAGGTCTTGGAGAGAAAAAGTGACACCAACCCCTGTCCCATGACACTGGGGACAGGGCAAGGACCTCATTAAGACTCAGCCACAGATGGATAGATAGAGATGCCACTCTCTATAGGATCAATCCTGCCCTTCCTCCAACCCCCTCCTAAGACAGAAACCCTGTCTCTGTGGTTCGGTGACTCTCCAGCTCCTTGCTGGGGAAAAAAATTTAAAAAGGAAAACCAGAGTGAGGGTAGGGAGAGCAAAGGGGAGAAGAGTTGAGCTATAAAACTCTCCTGGATGCAAAATAAGGGAGTAAAGCCCAAGGCAGCTTTAATTCAAAAGAACAAAAAGGAATACACCGTTGCTACAAACCACGAGCTCGCTTATCCCCTGCTACCCGGCTACCCAGTAAAGCTGGTCCAAGTTCAGCGCTTCACTCCCCTTCTGCAGCTTAACTTCACTCCACCAGACAATGAGAACCAAAGCACAAACACCCTTCTTCCACTTCTTGTTCTTAAGTAACAAGGAAGAAGAGCATCATGTTAGGGCTCACTTATCTAATATTAAGTGTCTCTGCTATTATCTAGTCTCATTAAGGAGGCCAATCTGATGGTCGTAATACACTGTTGGACTCAAGTCAAAAAGGAACTTGATTTAGGAACCAGCAGGGGCTACTGCTGTGAACTTTATGGCACTCCCCTCCCTGCCGCAGTTTCTAGAATGTTCAATCGTGAAGCCTAATTCCACAGTTTAGGAGAAAAGACAAGTTCTCCTCCCATGCCATTCAAACACCAAGATAGTATTCTGCCCCTTTCCAGGGCTCCCATCTTTAGCGAAGGTTCCATAAAGCCTCGAGACTGTCCCAACAGGCGTCCCTCATGCATCTTATCAAAAGCATAAAACTGCCTTATGTTCCTTGGCAGAGGTGCCTGTGTCATAACTCCAGAACCGGTGCTCGGCTGGAATGCAGACAGCCTTCCAGACGCAACCCACACTACCTGGGAGAGACCGCACTTTGCTCTGCGCGGATCGTTTGCGAGGTTTGAAACGCATCCATATTAAACACGGGCTACACAGCATTTTCCTCTCCATCAGCATTCCGCAGACCCGATATCGGGAGACGATGCGGCCCTTTGTACTTAGCCGAAGGACTGGAGCTCTGACAAGCCATTTCAGAAGAAATATCCCTGAGAAGTTGAGAGGGTTGACTGACAGCGGGTCATCACAGCGTGATGTGTGCTGCGAAGGTCGATACAGCCTGGTCCCTTCATTCACCCGCTCCGCAAATGTTTATTGACTGAGTACTGCGGCTCAGGCCCCAGGAGGAGGTAGGATGCCAAACCAAGGCGTGGACCCTGCCCTCAGGAAATCAGCAGTCTGGCTAGGGAGCAAATTCCTTCCCAAATAACCGCTAGAGAATAATGCACAGGCTAAAATGGTAAAACTTGAACCACGAGGGAGAAGGAATTGGAAACGGCAGAGTCCTGAACATCATATGGAGAAAGTCGAATCCACTGGGCTAGAAATGAGTTCCTCTGGTCATCAAGCCAGAAGACGTTGTGGGTAAGATCTAGAAAGAGTGGAAGCCTGAGGAGGCCAGAGTGGTTCAGAACAAATTCAAAACCCATTTATTTTTTTTCCTCTCTCCAGCTCCTTGTCTTCACAACTCTATTTCATTTTGCCTTTTTCTCCATTTCTCTCTCTCTTCTCTTCCTCCTCTTTCTGTCCAGTTCTATAGGCCTCACCCCTCCCCTGATCATCATCTTTTTCCCTTTCTGGATTTTCCTTTTAGATTGTTCAGGGGTTCCCCCTTTCTTTTAACGTCTCTATCTTCTCATCCTTCACTCTCTTTTTCTTCTCCCCCATCTCTGAGAAAACTAGACAAGAGAAGAAACTGAAGGATGCTTTCTTTTTTTTTTTTTTTTTTGGCTCATTTGCTTCAAAACAATTGTTTGTTTTTTAAATTTTAAAATGTAATAAGTGAACCAGACTTTAAAGAGAAAAGGTAAACAATTTTCAAGTTACAGATTGTCATAAGTTATCATCATTGTGGTGTTCATTAGATATTGTCTATATTCACTGTTATCAAAATAGGTAAGGAACTCAGAGACTATATTTAAAAAAAAAAACCCACAGAGGAAAACAGTGAGAACAAAAAGTCAAATAATATGGGAAAGCAATTCATAAATAGAAACCCTTTAATGACAAACAAGATGAAGAGATAGTCAACCTCTATGAGTTATCAGAAAAATGCAAATTAAAACAGTACCTTACATCTAAGACATTGGCTAAACTTACAGAACTGGATAAAACCAAGTGCTGTAGAAGATGTGGAGAAATGGGAACTTTGATGCACTGCTGGTGGAAATACAAAGTGATACTGTCATTCTGAGTGGTTAGCTGGCAGACCTTAGTAATGAATCCTGTGTAAACTCTATGACCTAGAAAGACCAGAGGCCTTTACCCCAGAGATGTATGTGATGGTGGGAGATACATAGGACAGAATTCTGTGTAGCAGTCAGAAGCAATAGACCAGATTTACATAAAGTACATGGACAGACTTTTTAGACAGAGTGTTGAGTGAAAAAGGAAGGAGATTTATAGCTTTATATTAAATTACTATTCTTATAAATTAGAAGCACATGTATACCCCAAAAAACACCATATATCTTTTTTAAAGGAAATATATTAGACTGAGTGTCAGACCTGGGAGTAGGGTAGAGAGAGAAGAATGGAGTAGGGTGGGGGATGGAGAGGAAAAATAAGAAACAAAACAAGAGGGCTCTATGCTGGGATCAATAAGGATGGCAATAAGGTATATGAGCTCAAGTCTATACCTAAAGGTCAGAACGCAGAAAGAGAAAAAAGAGAGGAAGGGAAGCATGGAGGAGAAGACAAACATAGTCATTGTCCTCAAGGAGGTCAGAGCAGGCATGATAGAGCCTCTCTTTAGGCAAAGAAAAATCACATTCAAAATGAAGCCCTTGAAAGTCTTGCCCAAGTTCACATAGGAAATAGGATCTTGAGCCCGGGTCCTCTCATTTCTGGTCAAAGGTCTTCTCATTGCATTTTTCTCAAAATGCATGGAAGGCATGTGTTCTCAATTGCCTGCATTCACCCATTGTTCCTGATAGCCAAGATGGTAGCCAAAAGGATGAAGGGAGAAGGAAGGCTGCTAAATAGTCTGGGTCAAATGAATGAGGACTCTGCTCTAACCACACCAGACAGCTGGGCAGTGGCTCAGAGGGATTAGTGGCCAGCAGTAAACAAAGCAGCAAGGAGACCCCAGGCTTGAATGTATACCACTGCCATATCCTCCAGGTCAAATGGGGACTTGTCTGGAAACTCTCAGGAGGCTTTCTCTATCACTCCTTTTTGGTGCTCTGGGCTGTTCTGGAGATTTCCTTTCATCCAAACTCAGCTTCGTGTAAATAGGTATGCACTCAAGACTTCTTCAGTTATAAAGGAGAGAAACCCAACTCAAATGAACTGAAGAAATAAAATACAGGGGTGAAGGTTATCTGCTTATGTAACTTGCCAGTTCATGGAATACAGCCCATTTCTAGCACGCTCCAAGTAATATCAAAGAACAGTCTGCTTCTCTTTGTCTGCCTGTATCTCTCTGTGAGTCTCTGTTTCTTCCCCCTCCCCCCACTCCTCCCACTCCCTCTGTTCCCCTCAGGATTGACTTCATTCCAAGGCAGGGTCTCCCCTCATTCCCAATAAAGACAGTTGCTGGCCAGTCCAGGCTAACACTCTGCCCACTCAGCAAAACCAGAGAATGTCTCTTTTCCCGTAGCAGTAACAAAAGGTGCATAAAGGGCTGTCATTGGTCTGGCTTGTGTCATGTGCCCAAGGCTGAACTAATCACAGCAGCCGAAGGTATCCTGTGCTCTGATTGACCTGGGTTGTGTCATGTACTCACACCTCAACTAATCACAGCAGCCAAAGGTATCCTGAGTTCCGATTGGCCTGGGTCATATACCTACCCTCAAAGTACATATGTGTATGGGTGGGAATGTTAAGGTCAATACCAAATGGGGCTAGTGGTTACCCCAAAAAGGAAATCAGGTTGCTATGTAGGCATAAATAACAGATATTCACTACTATGTGTATGTGTGGGTATATATTTAAATATGAATATGTATGTATTTATCTCCATTTAGTTAGTTTTACATAGCCAATATTATTGGGTTCTTACCTTTCTTTACAGAGATAGCATAGGTATGTATATACAAGCCAGTCTGTAAACACTCTTCTGCCCCTCCCCCACATCCCCTCTGTACACAAATGGATGTCTTCTATACTTGGGGTTGTGCCTCTGTTTGCATTTTGTGGTGGAGGGGGAGTCATTTGATCCAACCCTCCCCACCCAAAGGCTAACCTAGGGGGCAGGGCAGAGTAATTCACTGGGGCCCACAGAGCTCCCTGCCCACTATTTGCTTGGTGAGGAGCCTCTAGCCCCAGAAGGATAAGTTACAAGGGAAGCCCAGCTAGTATGGCCGCCCCAGCAGCTAGAGTACCTGTACACACGCACGACTGACACCTATTTTCAGGCCAGACCAGAAGACCAGGTACAGGTCTGGGTAGTGGACCCACTTCTAAGGAAGAAGGCACTCCATTGTCCTCAGGGCAAGAGGGATTGCTGAGCAGGGTACAGTTCTGGTTGGAGGAGTTGGTGCAGAGAAGGGGAAGGGGCTGATCTTGCCAAAGGGGGTCACAGCCCAGGGCAGCTATAGAAGTGTTACCATGCTCCGAGTGTGGGTATTTTCAGGTTCTTGGTGATTGACAAAGAATTTTAGGACACACCAGTAAACCAAGCAAGCAGTTTTTATCCCTGCAGCCAGTCTCAGCCCTGTCTCCTAGTCTCCTTCTCCTATACCAATAGAAGAGGCTGGGCTTGAGCACAAGCTTGCTTGGGATCCAACATAGCCCCAACCTTAGCCTCTATGGCAAACAGGACCTCATCCTGAGGTCAGCCACCTCCAGCCCTGCCCTGGAAAAGGGAGTACTGAAGGGTGGCTTTAATAATTGAGGGCCCTCTTGCAACATATCCACGGCAGTAGTTTGACTCTGATGCTGGTTAAATGCCATAGATGCTTTTCAAATGTGATGCCATTTAACCCTCACAGCCAGCCTAGGAGCCAGAAAGAAGTAAGATTCCCCCTTTACAGATGAGGAAACCAAGCCCAGGCTCAGAGTAGCTCAGCAAGAACGCAGGTCCAGGTCTGAGCTGCGGCACTCAGCCTCCCTACGTGCCAAGGCTCACAAGCCATGCACACACCTGCCTCCTTCCTCTGCCTCTGCGTGGCAAACTTGCAGCAGGACCACAAAAATCAGAAGCCTGAAAATGGCCCATCGCAGGCAATGGTAATGAATGGCAGGCCACACCTGACATGGATTCACCTGTTGATGCTGAAACCCAGACAGGTTTTCCCATGCACCCAGAGCACCTGGGGCCAAACAGAAGGGGGCAGGTCCTCTTACTCCCTGGGACCTCAGTGGGAGCTGCATACTTCTAATGGCCAATGACGTGGAGAGGCGCGGAGCAGCTCGGGAGCAGCATGGGTCACAGCGGTTAAGTGTTGTCATAATTCTCTCCCCCGGAGCAATGAACTCCATCTCCCTCCAGTCTGTGTGGGAGGAATGTAATCCAGTTCTCCTTGGAGCTCAGAGCGCATAGGACTCCTTTCTCCTTTTGTGGTCAGGAAATGAGTTTTGCTCTGTTTTTCACTTGGGGGCTTATTATGCAATTGCTTAAAATATGCAACGGGATGCAGATATTTATATGAGGATGTTGAAATGATGGCTTTTTAATGGAAGCAATCTAATTATGCCATATCTGCACCCTTTTCATTTTTTAAAAATTATTCTTACCATGTTTTCAAGGCAAAGAGATTCGTGTGTGTGTGTGTGTGTGTGTGTGTGTGTGTGTTGTGTTTTTGTTTTTGTTTAGGGTATGTGGTTTTATTTAATCTCCCAGACTGTTTAAATGGATTGCAAAGGAAAAAAAAAAATCCAAAAAGTATATGGCTGTGATTTAACAAGATAATTAGCAGCTGCACTTTATAACAAAATCTAAGGCAATTATCACTTCAGGAGGACCCGGAGGAATCCCAGCTGCCAACATCCTGCTTTGCTGCCAGAGGGAATGACATCATAACTGCTCCAGACAAAGGGGAGGTGGTTTCTGGTCACTGTGATGTCACTTGCTCCAGCAGACGGTCCCAGACAGCTGGGAGACAGGTAGCTGCTTCCTAGGACGTGAGAGAGGAGAATGGGTATCCAAAGGACATCAGGGCATTACAAGCCTCAACCCTGCTCCCCAGGCCACTTCCACTGGCCCACTGAGACAAAAAGATGTTTACTCAGGCTCTTCCCCACGTCCTTGAACTCCTTTCTTTAGAGAAGTTGAATTATTCCTCTACTCTTCTCTGAAACCTCATTTCTAAATCTTTACCCCAACTAATCAAACTTTAGTGGTTTTTTTGGGTCTTGCTTATGGTCAATTTTACCACTTAGCTAAAATGTGTCCTTTCGAAGATGAGAATTGCTAAATTGCATTGAACAGCAAGTCAAAGCAAGCTTAAGAACAAGACTTGTATTTTCACCTCAGGGTTGCTTTCTTCCACCCTGCGGCCAACTATTTAACAATCTAGGCTCCCGAGTGCTTTTTTGATCGAAAGCAGCACTCTAGCACAAAATTGTCAAATTCTAGATAGTAAACTGAAATTTGTTGTTGATTGAATTTTATGTGTAAAATTGAGCTAGGATTATAAATTCAGGCAAATGTTTAAGTATATCATGGGGTAGCTCACAACTGAACACACACTCTTTTGATAGTTCAGAAAGATGGAGAAAACAGATTTGATTTCCTTATAAATTGCAGAAGCTATAGACCAGCAGGCTGACTATGGTCACAGGCAGCCAAATGTGTCCCCTGCCATGCTCCTTTGTGAAACTATAAAGGGTCAATCAAGGCCTTGTATGTCACATTGCCAGATGACTTTCCTGGTGCCAAAGTGGCAATCTGTCCTCTGTCCTTTGACAGATATACCACAAAAAAACCTGCACTAGCTCTCCCCTTCCCCTTCCCTCTTAAAGCCATCCTCTGTAGGCTCAAGTTACAATCTAGGGGAGAATAAAAGGATCATCTTTCATAACTTCCCCTAACCTTAGCTAGAAGACTCCGGGACCCCATAGGAAATAAGATTTGAACAATCCCAAGGAAGCCTTCGACTCACTCAAACACTGAGACTGACACCTGAGGTAACCGCACAGGCACACCTGAAGTTCTGCCTCTCTCTGGAACTGGGCAGACCTCTGCAGCCCAGGGCTAAGGCTGCAGCCCACACAGCAGATCCTTTGGCTCAAGGCCATTCTCAACCTTCTAGAAAACTTCCTGTTTCCTTTATGGGAAACAGGTGTCCATCTCTTCATCCATTAGGCTGGATGCCAGGCAGGACCCTGGGCTAAGGGGCTGTTCCTGCTATCTGTTGCTGTCTAACAAACCATCCCAACCTAAGAGGTATAAACAACCACTTTAGTACGCATCTAGATTCCATGGGTCAGGAATTCAGACAGGGCACAGTACAGAAGGCTTGTCACTGCTCTGCAATGTCTGGGGCCTGGCTTGAGAAGACTTGAATGGCTGAGGGTAGCTCAACAGCTAGGGACTAGAATCATCTGATGCTCCTTCCCAAGTCTGGCACTTGGATTAAAATGACTCAAAGGCTGTGACTATTGACAGTGCACCTACACGTGGCCTCTTCATGTGGGTTGGGCTTCCTCACAGCATGGCAGCCAAGAGTCAAACATCTTGTAGGGCATTTTGAAGTTGCAAGCATGAGTGTTCCAGCAAACAAGACAGCAGCTACACAGCCTTTTGTGACTTAGTCTGGAAGTTACACAGCATCACTCTTGTAGCAGTATTTTGGTTGATGTAGTCACAAGTCCACCCAGATTCAAAGAGAAGGACCATGGAACCTGCCTCTGGATGGGAAGACTATGAAAGAATTTGCTGCTATCTTTCAAAACCGCCATGGGCTGACTTCTGTGCAGTGCCCACTTTCACTTTCAGCCAGGCTTGACCACTTAAGGCAATATTTTTCCATCAGTAGCAGTGAATTAGTGTAACACTAGGGATGGGAAAGAGAATGGAAGAGTGAAGGGCCAGCAGCAAAACTTCAGCTTGTCTTTTTTCAGAATCTATTTCAATTCTCATTTCTGAGAGTCCACAAAGGTTTCTTTTCCTACCCTCCAAGCCCAAATGTGAGTGAGGTTGGCCCATTACTCCAGCCCAGGGCTTTTTTTTTTTTTTTCTTTTTTTCAAGACAGAATCTCACTCTGTTGCCTAAGTGGCATCACAGCTCACAGCACTTCAAACTCTTGGGCTCATGCTAGCCTCCTGCCTCTCAGCCTCCTGAGTAGCTGAGACTACAGGCGCCTGCCACAATGCCCGGATATTTTTTAGAGACAGGGTCTCGCTCTTGCTGGGTTGGTCTCAAACTCCTAAGCTCAAGCAATCCACCCCCCTCGGCCCCCCAGAGTTCTGGGATTACAGGCATGAAGCCCGGCTTCCAGAGTTTCTCTCTTGAGAAGGAAAGTGTTAAAACAGAAAGAGATAGAGTCAAGGAGACTAGGGCCAGAGTTCTTGGCAGGGCAGAGTTCTAGGATGTTTGTTTTTCACTCCAGTCCCAAGAATGTACCCAGTGACCTACCTGGGCCTCTTAAAAAGCACCCCACATATGCACTGGGCCTTCCAGGTACTAAGAAAGGTAACAGAAGAAGGGTGAGCTTCTGGCAATAAGGGATCCATCCCCCCACACTCACACTTTGTCCTTTCTACTGCTGAGGGAACCAAGGCTTAGGGGTGCTGTGACTTGTCCAGGGTCACCAGTGTGTCAGCGGCTGATTTGGAACCATGCAGTTTGCCCTTCACCCTGAAGCATTTTCACCCTGGGGTGTTTTCCACAGCGGGGTGACTGCCAAGGATTACACTTAGGGGAAAACCACTAATCGCCAGCAATTGGCTCGCTTGGCCAGCCATCCCGGGCCTCTGGGCAGCTCTGGGCCTGCAGAGAGGGCCTTACCCACCCCTAGCAACCCACAGAGGCCCCCCAGGCTGCCGGGGCCACATCATCACAGCCTGTGGGCTGCCCAGCTAATAGGAGCTGCTGCGAAGGGAGTGAAGCCACGGTAATTACAGCATCAAGGAATCACAAATGGATCTGCACGATGACATTAGGAGCGTTAGACCTGGCACGGCCTCCTCCGGAGAGGTCGCTGAGAGGAGGCCAGGGCCTGGGGACAGGAGACAGGCACGCCCCTGTCTCAGCCCACCCCCTCCATTCCCAGCCGGGGCTGTGATGACAATGCCAGGATTCACAAGCCCCTCAGAAACCACACGGGCAGCCAGTCTCGGGTGTGTCAGCAAAGATAACAGATGTCTTTCACGGGGAAGTAATTGCTTGAAACACAACTGGACAACCCCCCAGGAGGTTGCATTAGAGGGAGGGATCCCTGCTTTGGTGGATGGGGTGACCTGCTAGGCAGCCCCCTCCTCAATTCCCATGATCCTTTGACACCCTAAGGAGCTGCTCTGGCCTTGCTTGGCATGGCCGTCCCAGCCTTGTGGAAGGTAATTATTACGTCAGGCCTGGTTGGGGCCGATGAGGGTGGGGCAGGTCTTCCTGGATGGCGTTTGTGGCCTTAGGAATTCCCCAGAGGCTGGAGATACTCGTGGGAGGAGGAGCTGGGGAAGGGCCAGGCCTCGGTCAATTATCTCCAAAGCCTGAGAAATGGGTCTGAAGCTTCAAGGCTGCCTTTGGCCAAAGCTGGCACCAGTAGGTGTCACTGTAGGAAAGGAGGGGCCCCCGGGGCTGTCTGCTGACTGTGCTGGTAAAAATAGAGCTCGCCTGTGTTCCCACTGCCAAGTCGCCAAGCCTGGTGATTTATAAGGCTGGGAGCAGACGTGTGTGTAAATGTTTTTGCGTGCGAGATGTGTAGCCAACCGCGGGCTGGCTTTTTCAAACTTACAAGGAGAAAGGGAGGGAGGGAGGGAAGGGGAGAGAGAGAAGGCAGCCAGGGTGGGAAGCACATGGGCCACTTTTATGTAACACTCCTCTGATACACGCCGCAGTGGGGATTTATGCTTTCTTTGAAGTAAATTGCATCCCGGTGCACCATAGCATGAAAGTTAAGATTTACCATGGCTGGGACCTCCGAGACCCTGCTGGAAGCTAGAATAATTAGCACAGCATTTGGCTGCCTCTCCTCCCGCTCCGCGGGCGGTGACAGGAGTGCCACTAATAGATCTTCCAGGCCTGAGCCCCGTGTGTTTGTCATGGGGTCCACAGTGGCTGTAGGTAAAGAGGACCCTGCTCATCTAGAGCAATGAAGGTGGCAGGTGCTGGGACTGACCTCATTGCTGGGGACAGCAGGACTTGCCCCCCTTTGGCAAATCAACTCAGCCCCAGAGGCCTCAGGTGCTCCTCTTTCAAAGGAAGGAGTGGGGCCAGAGTGAGCACCTCTGTCACCCAGAGGGCTCTCGTATAAAACGGATTCTGGGACCAGACTCCCATTTCACTACAGGTGGGTGTCCTGGGATGCCCCGCCACTTTCAGAGATCCCCTGGATTATACTAACTCTTATATTCAACCATCTTCAGAAGGCAGTATCTGGGCCCCCAATCCCTCCTGACTTTTCTGCCTCTCCTCCCCCTCTTGCAGGCACCCTTCCTGCTGGAAAAGCTGAGACTGAGATGTGAACTTGATCCACAAATCCCCATCCCCACAGGGAGCATAACAGCTTCCTGGTCACCCCAGCTCTGCTGCTAACCAGCTGTATGACCCTGGAAAAGTCCCTGCCCCTTTCTGGATCCCAGCTTCCATGTGTGCATAATGACGGGGTCGCATTTTTACCAAATTGTCATCTCCAAGGCCTCTGTGGACATTCTGCGATATAGCTGACTCTCCCTCTCCCCGGAGCTCTATGGAGAAAAAGCATAGAGGTAATGTCCAGTTACTGTGATGGGAAGTGGGTGGCAAGGAGAAGGGGCAGCCAGCACTGCTAACTGCAGCAATTCTAAGTCCCTACTCAGCAAGGGCTTTCCTGAGACTATAACCAGGTCCACGATCAGTTAGCTCTTCCACAAAACAGAGCAGCTTTCCAGACTCTACTTCATAATCACAATAAAGAAATGACACTGGGCAGCACTTTCTAAAGCTCTCTTGGACTCTCACGACATTCTTATAAGGTTGCTAATAAAATTGTTGCCATTTTGCATCTGAAGAAACTAAGGCTCTGGTTCAAGGGAGTCAAAGAAATGTGTGGTAGGCACATAGATCTTGAAATCAAATCCATGTGAGTGTATATTTCAACTTTGCCACGTGAGCTAGGTGAATTAGGGTACATAGGAAACTCAAAAGGCTTTGGTTTTGCCATCTGAAAATGGCCATTAAGTCAACCTAAGTGAGATCTTGTGAGGGCTAAATGAGATAGCACAGGTGAAAAGGACTCACAGGATGACCTCCTCATAGCTAGGGTTGATAAGCTGAAGTTCCTCAGGGCTTGAGTTGCTCAGCCAGTGACAGGATTGCTAGCTAGACTTCAAGTTCAGGCTGCTGGCCGCAAGCTGCAATTGCCTCCCAGGCCTTGCATGGTGCCTGGCATGGGATAGGCCCAGTAAATATTTGCCGAACCCAATTACAACGGTGCCACCACAGAAGCCTCACGGTGGAGCAGTGTTGAGGAAGTAACAGATTAAGCTGTGAGGGCCATGGAAGGTTCTTGAAGGGAATGTGGGGGCCAGTAGTGTGGAAAGAGGTTAGGAAAAGGGAAAAACTAAGTTTAAAAAGCTCATGCTGCAGTGTATGAAGCCCCGAGGATGTTGGAACCAAAGTCAGAAGGAGAAAGAGCTTCTTATGCAGATTCTGAAGGATGGATCCCCAAAATGCTCTGAGCAATCTTCCGGATCAGTCTTCCAAGCCTGGCGATTTGGGGGAAATCCAATCAATGAAGTGGAATCAGCAGCCACAAATGTCAAGTGACATTCTTGAATGAACTGCCTTCTTGCTCCTCTCCCTTTCCCCCACACATGCTAAATTTTTATCTACCACATAGACGTGAGTGTGGGAGGGAGAGATGAAGTGGGGGCTCCTTCCAGTGTAAATTCTGGGCCCCCAAGGATGGGAGGATCTCAGAGTCACCTCAGCAAATCATCAACTCCTCTCCTCATTCCAGGATCTCTGGCCTCAGGTATCTTCCTGAGCTGAAAGTGATCACACATTTCAACTTAGAGTATTCTGTAAGACCTGCCTTCTGCCCCATGGAGGGGCTGATGCCAGTGAGAAGAACCTCCCTCATGGGCGGCCTGAGGCTACCCTCTGCATAATTACCCCCTAGACTCCAAAGTATCTCTCTTCCTTGAGATCACACCTGGGGAAGGTCATACAGACTTACCAAACAGACAGGCCAACAGAACACCCCAGGGTGCTTGTTCTCTCCTCAAAGATCAGAGATGGACGAGTGAATGGGAGGATGGATGGATGGATGGATGGACAGACAGAGATGTCTAGACAAATTGGGTGGATGGATGGATGGGTGGGTAGATGATAATGGATGAATGGATGGATAGGAAGATGGATGAATGGCTGGATGGATGAGTGGGTGAATGGGTGGGGATGAATGAAAGGAGGGATTGAGTCCCCTACCCCTGCTGGCTTTTTGCTCTGGAGCTTATAGCTCTCATAAGCAGGTTTTCTGAGTGGTTTGCCTTTCTCCCAACTATGGCTTTAAAAACATTGCCTTTTTTCTGCTCCTTGGGAGACAAGAAACAGCCAGGTAACCTCCCGTCAGAAATTGGTGTTTAGTTAACTGCCATTGCACACATACGACATCATGGAAAGAGGAAGAACTTGGAGACAGACATAAAGACCCAGGTTTGAAAACCAGACTTAACACCACTGAGCTGTGTGACTTTGGGCAACCTACAAAACCTCTCTGAACCTGTTTCATCATCTGTAAAATGAGGGTTATAATTACTACTTCCCAGGGATGTTGCAAGAAAAGAGATTATTTTCAAGAAGTGCCTGGCATGGGGTAGATATTTTCTTTTTAAGGAAGTGAGCTAGAGATGGTAGAAAATAGCCTGGGCATTGGCATCTAAGCAAGTCTCGATTGGAACCTGCTTAACCATTCACTATGTGACCTTGAGCCCAGGTAGTAAATTTTGAACCTCAAACTCCTTGCCTACCAGAGTGGTTATTAATGCGTATCTTTTAGGATTGCCATGAGGAGTGTTTAGGGTTTATGTAAAACTCCCCGTACATAATAGGTGCCTAACAAATGGTAGCCATTATTATTTCTTATGAAAGGAGGTGGGCAAACTGAGGCACAGAATGACCTGATCAGACTGTGAAAGAGTGATAAAGTCTAGGCTCCCTCCTCTGTGGCCCATGAGCCATGCTGAGCACCCCCCAGCAACCCTGGGTTTGAAGCCCTTCAGGCTGCTTGGGGATTGGGACTTGGCTCGACCTCTGACTGGCTGCAACTCACAGGGAGGGAAGGGGCCTGAGAGCTCATTTGGTCTAGTTTCCTGGACTCCCAGTCCAGCGCTCTCCCTACACCTTCCTTCACAAGGTATATAGCCAGGTGATTGAGAATGCTAGAGCCACACCACTATGGCTGCAGATCTTGGTGCCCCCACTTGGCCCTGTGTGACCCCTGGCCTTGGCTTGGCCTTCTGTGTCATAGTAATGGGGATGCTAAACAGTGCCTACCTCAGAGGGTTGTTGCAATGGTGGGACGGTACCAGGCACATACAAAGTCCCCAAACAATGTTAGCTACAATTATTATTCACTCTTTGCCACATAGAGCTTTGATCTCTCAAAGACCCATTAATCGCTCGGCCTCTTCTTCAAGGGATAAAAAAAAAATGGCAAATGAAATTCTACATGAAATCATCACTGTAATATTTCTGCTGCCAGGACAAATCATTAGGAGAGGGGAAAAACCTGGCAATGATACCACTGGCCTGCTCCGAATGAAGAAGGGACATTCATAGAGCAGCTTCCCGTCTAATGGCAGGGGAGAGGGAGGGGAAGGCTGCCTCTCAGTGAGAAACCCCCAGGAAGTGAAGGGGTCTCTGTGCCCAGCATGGAGAGGCACAGAGCCCATGTGAGCTCTGGGAGAAGGCAGCCCTCTGCGGACCTCTGCATGGTTGGGGTCCTGGCCTGCTGGCCTCCCTCCCAGCAGGGTTCTAGCAGTGGGGGCACTGTCAGCCAGTCTCTGGCTCAGACCCAGGGGCCTTCTCCAGCTGAAGGAACCTGAACCTGCCTCTATTCCCCACTGAATGCTGGCCCAGGGACCTTTGCTATCCACGGAGGCTGGCCCCAAGAGACAGAAGACCCAGGTCACACTACCTCGGCTTCTCTCTGACCATCCGCATCCTCTTTCCTCAACTGAAAAGTGAGGAGTTTGGCTGACACTGTGGTTTTAAAAGCTGTGTTGGGGGGCCCAAGGGTGGGTCAGGGGCTGGTGCAGGCTAAGGCTGGGTATAGGTGACCTCACCCTGTCTCCCTGAGAGCCAGCCCGCCTTTAGCTGATTTGACACCTCGGGTTATAAATAAACATGATTTTGTTTAGCAAAGGAGCTCTGCTACTTCAAATTCAAGGATGTATGAAGCCCCTGAGGAGAGGGGTTCCAGCCCCCTCACTGCCCTCACTCCTCCTGGCAAGTGTCTCCTGTCTTGGGAAGCTCCAAGGACAGGCAGAGGAAGCTGGCTTGGCCCTGGCTCTGGGTCCAGAGGAGAAAGCGGGTCCAGAGGAGAAAGCGGGTCCAGAGGCTTCGCTGACTCCCCTTCCTGAGCGACTGCCTGGCCCACGCGTCACAGTTTATCCTCCAGCAAGGGCTGGCTGGACACAATGCCTTGGCTCTGGGCCCACCTTCAGGAGCCAAACCCAACAGTCTCCTCAGCTTCCTGGCTTGTGCCAGCGCACTGCTCGGCAGGAGAGGCGACCAGCAGGCAAAAGGGGTGCTGCCCTGCCGAGGCTCTGGCACAGATGGATGTCTCACTGGTTCCCAAGGGACAGCTGGGAGTCACACTCTGAGCTCAGGCCCGGGGTGTCTAAATGGTCAGCATGTCCTACTGGGGTGGGTGGGTGACAAAGGGTGTTTGCATGGGGCCCAGGGAGCCCACCCCTGTGACCTTCAGAAAGTGGTGTGAGCAACAGCACCCCCACCAAGTCTCCAAGTCCCCAATTCTAAATTCAATCTTGGGGTCTCTGACCAGAAGGCAGGGACCCTGGCTGAGCTGCAGCCCCTGGTTTGCTAACAGCACATTCTGTGACAGGTGAGGGAGAGTGTGAGCGTGTTAAGCACACCAAAGCTACAAGTGGGGGAGGGTTTCTTTGAAGGAGGAAAATAGGCCCAGAAAGGACAGCCAGGGGCCCATAATCTATTTTACAGATGAGGTGGGGTGCCCGTGTGAGCCGCTGGTGCATGATCAAGGCCCTCTCACCCCAGCATCCAGCCTTTCCCCACCACATGGCTTGCCCTGCAGCCCCTATGCTGTTTCGTCAATGGAATGAGTGTCAACCTTCTCCCCTCTCCTACCTCAGCCTTATCTGCCTGGTAGGCTCCTGCTCACCCCTCAAAACCCACTTTTGCTTCCTCTGCAAGGCCTCTGATTCCAGAGGCCTAGAGCACAGTTCTTACCCCCTTCTCTGTCTCCTCACAATATCTCACGCACGCACACACACACACACACACACACACACACGGCATTATTTATTGGAAGAGTGTGCTTTGCAGTGTGTTACTGAACTGTGAACTCCTTGACCTAAACTATAACTTTTTATAGGTGTGCACAGATACTCACACGATCCTATGTATTTTCAGTCCCGCCTACTGATAGCAATTATTTGTGATTGCATCAGCAACAACGACATCAGAATTTCTCAGCGGCCCAGTGCGCGCCCAGCACCCAACAACAGGTTATTTTCCACAACACCCCTGCAGAGTGGGTACTGTTACTCCACTTCACAAAGGAGGAAACTAAAGCTCGGGGAGGTCAGGTATCTTCCCCGAGGCCACATAACTAGTAGAGCTAAGCCAGGACACCGTCATTGTTCTTTTAGATACCAGAGCCTGGCGTTTTTACTGCTTTCTTGTCACGCTATGCTGCTGCTGCCCGAGGTCTTTCCCATTTCCAGCCCTGGTGCCTACCAAGGTAGGTGGACCAGATGAGGGTCAGACAATGTGACCACAAACAGTCTGACAGTGAGCGCCCGTGGGTGTCCCTGGCTGTTTGAAGTGTGGTCCTCAGGCCAACGGCAAGAGTATCACCTAGGAGGGGGTCCAGAATCTCAGGTACCATGGAGACCTACTAACCAGAATTTGCATTTGTAACAAGATTCCCCAGGGGATTCATGGGCACACTAAAGTCTGTGTTGTGGGTACCTATTTCCACAAGGATGAACCAGAAGCTTCTGGGAGAGGAGCTGGCAGAGTGGATGGGAACCCTTCACTTTTTAAAAAGTACTTCCAAAGCTTTTCATCACATAGGTTAAAAGTAAAAATTTCCTTTCTCATTCCACTTTAACTTTGCTAATTTCTTATGATGTAAAAGGTATCAAAAAACGTTTTAACTATATATTTTTCCTTTCTCTGATAACTGAGCCTTAGGAATGAAAAGCTGATGTTATGGAAAACCATTTGGCCTTATCAACTTATGCTGAACATACACATGCCCTTAGCCCCACACCTAGGTACACAGCCGCAGGAAAGGAGACATGAATCCACCAAAAGGCATGCCCTATTCATGTTTATAACAAAGCTGACGCTGCTCCAAAGTCCATCAACAGCAAGGGATAAATGAAGAGTGGAATCCTCACACATGGACCCCAACACAGCGCTGAGAAGTGCACTACAACCGCACATGACACAGTGGGTAGACAGCACCGTCATAATGATGGGGAAAAGGAGTCAGACTCCAAAGAGGATGAACCGTCCACGGGTGTAAATTTCAAAGATAGGCAAGGTTACTCCCTGTAAAATGGGGTCCTTCCTTGGGGAAGCAAAAACTGGAAGAGGGCGTGATGGGGACTTCTTCGGGGGACTGCTGATGCTCTGTGTCCCCACCTGGGTGCACCTGGGTGCTCTTACACAGGACAGCTTTCAGCCTGCAAAGAATGTAGAGGCAAGCTGTACACTCAGGATATGTGCACGTCTCTGAATGTAGGTTAGACTTCAATAAAAGGTTTAAAAAAAAGAGCTAATGTTGCCTAATGGCTTAAATTCCATGAATATGCAATAAACTTGCAGCATAAGAATTTTGTCCTGCAATTTGCTGCTGACTTTGAGTTCGGGAGGTGTCAGGGTAACAAAGCACCCCGGGGTGAGCATTTGACAGGAAGCATTAGCTGCCCCCCAGGAGCCTCAAATACCTGATGGGTTTTCTCCAGCTTAAAATTAAAAACCTGCCCACAAAGATGCCGAGAAAGGGAGAATGCTTCCGCAGCCCTCATTTTGCAATGCTATTAGCTCTGGGAGCTGAGCGCAGTGGGTAGGGGGATTCATCTACAACTGCTGGCCAGACACCAGGTGCTCATTCCTCGGGGCTGAGGACTGCGACTTCTCTATCTTTACATCCCTCTGCCCTCCATACACACAGCTTTACCCACAAAAGCATGAGGCATCTGTTGCTTAATAAACGGTTTCCTATGGACAGTAGCAGTTGGGCACCGGAAAGAGTAACAATATCTCACTTTCATTTTGCACGTGCTGCACGACCAGCCATATTAAGCACTTCAGACACATAATCTCACCACTACCACCCCCCAACTACCCGAGACAGAAAGGCCATTGTTATTCCCATTCTACAGATGAGGCTTGGAGAAAGTAAGACCAAGCCACACTGTGATGCCTGGCACAGCTGAAATCCCATCCAGATCCTGTTTGCCTTGAGGCTTCACTGCCTCCTCCAAAGCCAGGCTGTACAAGCCCACCCACCTTTACAAATACAGCCCCTGGATAGGGTGGCTGGAAATAAAAGATAAAATTGCAGGCCACCCAGCTAAAGTTGAATTTCTGATAAATGAGCTACCCTTTTTTAGTATGGCTCATGCAATATTTGGGACATACTTACACTAAAAAACATTTGTTTATCTGAAATCCAACTTTAACTGGGTGGCCTGTGTTTTCTCTCATGCCCTTACCACTGGGACCCAACCAAAGGAAAGTCACATAACAAAGTGACACTGGTGCTTTGTCAGAGTTGAGGGTCTGGGCCTAGAGTCCCTGGCTCTTCATTTATTTCCACCCGCAGCACCACTGAACTACTCATGCTGCATGGTTACAGCCAATGCCATCACTTTCCCCAAACTAGGAGCCCTCCCAACATCTAGTGGCTGCCAGTATTACCACATCATGCGACCAAATGCGATCACTCCTCTCTTTGAAGTCATATCACCCTTTCTGTCCACCAGCATCCAACCTACGATGCATGGTACCTGGGGACACTGGCTGACTTTGAACTTTCGAGCCTTCTGGCCCCAGCGAGATTGCAAACTCCTTAAGGACAGGGATTGCCTGTCATATCTTAGTAGGGACTCCACCCTACTGAGCTAGGCCTGCTCTGCTGAAACCCCCAGTGTTTACAAGTTCAGCTCAGCCTTAGAATGTGGGGGCATAGGCCCTTCCTCAGGGGAAGTCCATGGGCTCCTGAACTCATAGCATGGTAACTCAGCCTTGCCACAGCTTCCTCTTCCAGTGGGAACTCTGGTCTCCAGTCATCTCTTGCTGCACAATAAGCTGCCCCTAAATTTAGAGGCTTCAATCAAAGACAATTATTAATTTTGCTCATGAATCTGTATTTTGGATAGGTGGGGCAGGGAGGATGTGCCTCTGTACCACATGGCATCATCTGGGGCAGTTCAACTGGGGCCTATAGGATTCCCCTCCCAGATGGCTCATACACTGCTAGAAAATTGGGGCAGTGGTTAATTGGGAGCTCAGCCAAAGCTGAGGGCCAGGGGCCTTGCTTCCTCTGCATGTGAGCCTCTGCCTATAACCTGGACCTCCTCATAGCATGGCAACTGGACCCAAGGGGGAGAATCCCAAGAGAGAGCCAGGTGGCAGCCGAATCACCATTCATGACCCAGCATATTCTTTTAGTCTAGGTAGTCACAAAGACCCATCTGAATTCACAGGAAAGGAATATAGATTTTATCTCTTGATAAGGGGGTGTTAAATTTCTGGAAGAGCCTGTGGAACTGGAAATATTATTCCAGCCACACACGACTTATTATCTGGGACCACACTCATATCTTCTAACCAAGGCCAAAGTAAGACCTTGGGAGACACGCTTAGCATTAAAAATATAATGGCACAACCTTCCTGGGTATTGACTTGAAGCTTAAGAATTTATTTGTTAAGAAATAAAATCTGAAGAAGCTGCAAAACGATATGCTATATATGACATCTTTTGTATTCAAACATATTCATAAAAAGTCTACATTTCTGTGTACATATACATATATAGAAATGCATTTTTTAAAAAGTCTTAGAGAAGAAGTATACAAGACAGTAGCAGTGGTCATATCTGGCAAAGGGACTTGGATTGGGGACCACTGGGAATAACAAATACTCATACAGCTTGAATAATTTACAGTATATACACTTGCCTTGGTTGAACAATGAAAACTGAAAGAAAAAGTATGTAAGGGAGGGAAGGAATAAAGAAAGATACAATGATTTCCAGTTGGTATTGGAATAAAAGCAAAATCCTTAACATGTACCATGTGGTAGATTAGATTATTGTGCCCAACTTTTTCCTCTACCTAAGATAGAATCACATCTCATACCCTTTGCCATCTGAATGCACACCTCTCGGCAGACTGGGAAGAGTATATTTCCATGTCTATTGACATAGGGTTTGGCCTAGGACTGGCTTTGACAAATGGGATGTGGAGAGAAGCAACAGTGTGCCAGCTCCAAACCTTGGCCTTAAGGGCCATTGTTTCCAATTGCCCTCTTGAGTTTATTCTCAGCCATGAGAAGAGCTTGCCCCATGTAGCTATTTCTCCTTCAATCTTGGTCCCAGAATAACAGAAATGTGGCCCTATCCTAAGCCCAACCTGAAGGCAGGGCCCAACCTTGACCTACAGAGCTACAGCTGAACCATGCTCAACTACAGGCAGTGGAAAGAACTACAAGTGAGAAATAAATGCTTGCCTTGCAAGCCACTGAGAGTGAGAGGCTGTTTGTTAAACGGCATTATTGCAGCAGAAACCTGACTACTACAACCTCTAAAATCCTGAGTTATCTGGTCTTTGATATTTTGGCCCCATCTCTCTTTACACCACCGTTTTGTTCATCAAATTCTAGCTGCAATGGATTTTTTGCCTTTAAGGTCTATAGTTTTCCTATAAGAGACCTATTCTACCTCATGATTTGTTTCAGGAGGACCTCATCCAAATGTCCACCACCTTTCATCTAAGTTAGCTTACCCCTGTCTGACTCTCTGACATTTTGCCCCTCACTCATACTGTTAATATTCCTTGACACAATTTATAATTTTACATCTCTGTAATTTTTGGATTTCTGTCTCCTTCCTGTACTGTGAGCTCCATAAGGGCAGGGACTGTGCCTATTTTGTTCATCAATATATCCCCACTGGTAACGGTGCCTTGTACATAGTGCTTTATGGAATAAATGAAGATGGCTAAATATTTCTGATCATGCTGTAAGAATCAGAGGAAGGCTTGCTTCCCAGTGGGGACAGGACAGCAGTGAAGGAAGTGGGATTGAGTCTGAACTTTAAGTTATGAATAAAATTTAATACAAGCAAAGTCATGGCCATGGGAAGCTCCAGTGACTCTAGTGAGCTGTGAGGGATGGAGCAACCGGGCTTGGGATAGGTCAGAGGGTTAATATCAAGATCAGAGAAATATAGCCAGTGTAGGCAGCCAGTGGGTAGCCAGGGGTGGGTTTTGAAGAAAGACAGGAAGTGATAAAGGGTCATAAGTCTCTTCTAGAAGACAGTAGTGGCAAGAAGGCCAGTGGGCTGGCTGTGAAGTGAAGAGGGCATGAGGAATGAGAAAAAGAATACCACTAAGCAAAGACAGTCATGGCTGGGGGACAGCACAAAGTCACACTCCCACTGAAGGAACTCAGTAAATATTTGCTGCCAATGGTGACTAGACACAGTAGGATAAATCCCAGGTTTCTGCCTTGAAAGACTAGGGGGAATGGTATGGCTACTAAGAAATGCAGGGAAGTCTAGTGTGATGGGGAAGAGAGCAAGTGTAATTTTATACATGTCAAGTTTGGTGTCAGCACAGTTTGTCCAGAAGACAATTTGGAGAAGAGTACCAGAATTGGGGAGAACGGTTAGAGAAATTGCCCTAGTTGAGTTTCCCCAGAAGCAGACTCTCAGACAAGGATGTGTGTGCTAGTGGTTTATGGGGAGGTGATCTCCAGAAATACTGATAGGGGAGTGGGGAAGTGAGACAGGGAAGACAGGGAAGCCAGTGAGGGGGGATTTAGCAAGCAAGTTAGCACTGGGAGCAACTGGAACTTGGTCCCACTGGGGCGCCCTGGGAGATGGCACAGAACATGATTCTGGGCTCTTCCTGGGGGCCACTTATTCTTCAGCACTTCTAGGTTACTGCACAAATGGGAAGAGAGGGCTCTGGTGGCCGAAAAAAAGCCTCCAAGCAAAGAGAAGCAGGTTGTGGCAGCTGGACATAGGCAGGCGCACCTGGAAATGGTATGTTTTTAGCCCCTTGTTATATGCCAGGCACATTCCTTGATACTTACAAGCATTAGCATGTTCCATCCTCACAAGAGCCATTTTAAAGATAAGGAAACAGCCTTAGAGCTAAAAATGACAGGTCACCAAGACCCACTTTGCCAGACGATCTAGCCAAGAAGACATGAGGTGATGGTGTCCGCAGACCCAAGAACCCACTGTAGCAAAGGGAAGTGAAGACAGACAAAGGGAACTCTTGGAAGAGCCATAGTGACTTTAGCGGAACTGGGTGACAGTGATTCTAAGATCCTGAAGGAAATGAAGGATTCAAATAGCACCGACATAGACAGAGATGGGAAATCTACTCAACAACGGCTGCTCTTGAGGATGAGAAGAAAGTGCACTTTGGGGGTTCACCTAGGGGCTGCCCCACTGAGTGCCAACCTGCATAGTTCCTCTCACTCTGAGCAAGACAGGAGAAACCCCGAAGGGCCAGGTATGGAACGGAACACCTGACTTTCTCAGCTACATCAAGGACAAACAGAAAGGAAATTAATGTATTGGTGCTATGTTGAGGGCAAAAAGCTGGCTTTGAAGAATCGTAGCAAATGGCTGGGAAAATGTGGGTCAACACATTGGAAAGCTCAGTTAATGCTAAACAATTATTAATCATTAACGACACTTGGGAAACAGGCCTATGCAGGCAGGTTAAAGGAAATGGGGTCAAGAAGGCTCTGGGAAGGGTGGATGATCAACTGTCTTCAAGCATGCGAGAGGTCAGTAGTTATTTTTCTCATAATTTGGTGATTATTACTGAGGCAGTGGGTACAGGTGAAGAGGGAAGGGTGATTGTATCAGAATTGCCTGAGGAACTTTCTCAAAAAACAGGGGACCCACGCTACCTCTCGCTTTAGCAAATCTTTCAGATTGTCTTGCTCATGCTCCCCTTGGTATCTGACATCTGTTGTCCTACAGTCTTGTCAAAGCTGCCGTTTTTGTGTCAGAAGAGTGGGCTTCACCCTGCCTCCAAGCTCTGCTGGCTTCCCTAGGAAACAGAGCTGGCAGAGAGTTATTTCTCCCTCATGGTACCTCTGACCAGCACCCAGGAGAGAGTGCTGAACCCTGAGTACAAGACCTGGCCAGCCTCATCCGTCCTTGTTCCCACACAGCACCTAGCACGCAGACTCCTACTTGTTGAATGAATGCCACGGGTACATCCCTATCCCAACTGGAAAAACCCATTTCTGGGCCCTTCTTCAAAACCAGGTAGATTAGTGAAGGGCCTCTGCATAGGTGGAAATAGTCAAAAGCAAAATACCCATGCAGGGGTGGCAGGAGATTGGGCCAATGACCTCTTGAGGAAAATGTGTCTTCTCAGCCACAGAAGCAGCAGCTGTGAGCTGAGGTCAGTTTGCGCTGTCACAGGGCTGTCCCAGCTGCTGAGTGTCCCATAGGACCATGGCTATTAAAGCTACTGTGGCTTTCATGGCTGTCATGGCAAGTCTGAGCTTGCTCAGGAAGGGCTGCCTAGGAAGATCCCAAGCAGACAGCTCTTGTCCTGGATCCTGGGTGATTTATGGCCACATCCACACACACACACTCACTCATCCTGTCCACAGACTGAATCCAGGCTAAGGCCCATAAAATAGGCAACAGCTATTGGCAAATTCATTAATTAGGATTCTGTTTGTACTTTTATTGTGAAGGAAAATCATTTGTCAGCTTAAAGTCAGACCCAGTCCTGATGAGAACTGTTATTCTAAGAAGGTATCGACTCATGGTTCTGTATGGCATCCCTCCTCTCTCCCCATCTCTGCCATCCCGCCCCAACCCCACCTCACTCAGAGAACGCCTCTTGGCCCTCCACTTTAATCAGGGCCTGTGTGACAGACTTAGTGAGTTGCCTTCCCAGTAGTCTTGCCCCCGACCTTTCTTCCCTGCCAGTCTAACCCTGATCTTGTTCACGGAAGGGGCAGTTGTATACATTGAGGCAACTGGCCCCCTCCTAACTCCAGAGAGTAAAGCTTAACAAAGCCAACCGTGGCAGGCCAGGCACGATGGCTCACACTTGTAATCCCAGCGCTCTACCCAGCCAAGATGGGAGGATCACTTGAGCCCAGGAGTTGGAGACCAGCCTGAGCAAGAGCAAGACCCCGCCTCTACTAAAAATAGAAAAACTAACCGTGTGTTACGGCAGGTGCCTGTGGTCCCAGCTACTCAGAAGGTTGAGGCAAGAGGATCACTGGAGCCCAGAAGTTTGAGCTGCAATGAACTGTGATTGATGGCACTGCACTCTAGCCTGTGCGACTAGAAAAACCTATCTCAAGAAAAAGAAAACAGTTCAACCATAGCAACTCCATTTCTTGTTCCAGTGACACAATTCTGACCAAAGTGGTGTGGGAAGAAGTTTGCTAGGGCTCTTTGCAAAGGAGTCAAAAAAGGAACATTCTCTTATCAAGCCTTTGGACTTGTGCTGGAAGGTCACACCTGGATCCAATGAATCCTTCTTGTAAGCAAGAGGCAAGACACAGGACCAACACAGACATACTGAAGATGGGAAGAACCTGGGACCTCGATGATGTCAATGGGCACTGAACCCAAAACTTTCCTGCTTCTGGGCTTCTTGCTTACAGAGGATAGTGATAGCCCTGTTATCTACACAATTTGGAATGAGCTTTTTGTTATTAAAACTAACCGCATTGAATAGCTGCAAGCACCCTGCTACATTGCAGCCAACTGATACTAAAACTGCCTCCAGATGCCCCTTCTAATAGGTGGCGATGCCCCTGCTCTAAACATTGCATGTGGTTGGCCAATTTCCCTCCCCACCTTGGCTTTGGTTGCCCTGCCTTTACTAGGAAAGAACCGAGGGCCTCCTTGTGAACCACTTTTCCATTAGCCACTACCACTGATGGAAACCACCTACCTTCCCCTTCCCCCCAAACATCAGGAAACTTTAGGCCAGAGTGTACAGAGAGACAATACATGATACATACTCACACATACACATAATCACCTTGTACGTGTCTGTAGTAGGGGATAGGAATCATGTCTCCCCAAAATTCATGTTAAACTCTCAATCCTCAGTACTTGAGTATGTGATTTTCCTTGGAAACAGGGTCACTGCAAATATAATTAATTAAAATGAAGTTCATACGGTAAGGTGAGTCCTAATCAGATACGACAGGTGTCCTTATGAAAAGGGGAAATTCGGACATAAGCAGGCATGCACACAGGGAGAATCCAATGTGAAGATTGGAGTCATGTGGCCACAAGCCAAGAAACTACCAGAAGCCAGGAGAGAGACCTGGAAGAGATCCTTCTCCAAAACCTTCAGAAGGAGCATGACCCTGCTGACACCTTGATCTTAGACTTCTGGTCTCCAGAACTGTGAGACAATATATAGCCACCCAGTCTTCAGGACTTTGCTACAGTAGCCCTGGCAAACGAATTCATTCTCTTACAAAAATATCAAGGTCTTTGTAGTATATGGGGGCACAAGTCACCTATTTTTTTTTAAGATGAGGTCTCTCTCTTTTGCCCAAACTAGAGTACAGTGGCATCATAGTAGCTCACTGCAACCTCAAACTCCTGAGCTCATATGATCCTCCTGCCTCAGTCTTCTGAGTAACTGGGACTCCAGACCTGTGCTGATTTTTCTTATTTGTTGTTGAGACTGAGTCTCACTATTGCCCAGGCTGTTCTCAAATTCCTGGTCTCAAGCGATCCTCCCACCCTGGCCTCCCAAAGTGCTGGGATTACAGATGTGAGCCACTGCGTCTGGTCACAATTTACCTATTGAAGACCATAAGACCAAAGTCATATCTTTGGGTAGAAATCAGGTCTTCTCTAAATTGTAAAGTCCCTTCCAGCATCCTCAGACACACAGCTAGCTGGGCAGGCCAGCTGGGCAGCTGCCCAGGGCACCAGTCTGTTAGAGGGTCCAAAATAACACTGTAATAAATAGAAATACCCGTGCCTGTTGACGCAAGTTTCCACAAGCTTCTACCAAAGTAAACAGCAGCTTTATATGGAAATTTTGAAAATACTTCTGGCTAGCACTGACCCCTCTCTTTGGGTATTTTTGTAGTACATACATATAGCTGCCATCAGCTGAAATTCTGAAACAAATAAAGCATGGTTAATTTTCCTATTATCATAAACAAGGATTTATTTTGTTATATACTTTGTAAACTTTTCAATATGGCCTCCCAAATTGTCTGACTCGAGAAATTGCCAAAGAAAAGCAATGTGAGGAGAAGAACTACAAAAAGGGTAAGGTGTTATGCCATTTTTTAAAGACCATTAATTTGTCTCTAGCCAAAGGAGGTAAATGAGTGAGCAAATATGTCTGCATACAAAATTTTTTTAATTAATAAGTTTGCCAGAGGCTGCTTCTTGACCCACAGTATCTTTGCTTTCCTTTTCCCATGAAATTTTAGCTGGACACATAGCCACCCAGAATAAAGACTACATTTCCCAGCCTCCCACAGCTAGGAGTGACCATGTGGATACGTCCTACCCAATGAATTACAATCAGAATCATCATCACGTGACAGACCTGAGAGCCTTCCTTACAAAATAGCTATGGGCACTCTCTGCTTCTTCTTGATCCTTTCCATCTTTTTGTTGGCTGCAACATGAACATGCTGACTGCAGCTGCATCCATCTTCTACCATAAGGTTACCTCCGGACTGGAGCCCATACATGGCAGAGCAGCAGGCTAGAAGGAGCCTAGGTCACTAAAGACTTCATAGAGCAAAAATTCCATGTCAGCCATAGACTGCCAAACCCCAGCCTACTATGTGAAAGAGGAATAAACCATTGCCTGGTTTTAGATCTCTCTGTCACTTACAACCAAATTCTGTTGTTTTCCCTGTATGAAGAGGCACCAAGTTATTCCCCTGTACAGAACGCTGCTGAGTGTTGGCCTGGACTTGATCCGAGAAAACATGGCTCTCTCTCCTGCTGTGGCTTCCACAAAGGTGCTGCTGGGTGGTGAGTGGCATGATGGAGACCCTGTGAAGAGAGAGATCAGGCACTGGGAAGGGAAGAGTCCCAAGTCCTGAGTCCTGTGTGATTGGAGAGGAAGAAGTCAGCCACTGTGGTGGTTTTGAAATCCGGCTACATATTCTTTGACATTTCTCCCATCAAGAGCTGATGTCTAACTCCCTTCCCCTTCAATGCAGGATGGCCTTAGTGACTGGCTTCTAACAAATAGAACATGGTGGAAGTGATTTTGGGTGACTTCCAAGGTTGGGTCAGAAAAGATATAATGACTTCCACCTGGTTCCCTCTCATGGGACACTCTTGGAAGCCAGCTGTCAAGCATTCACTTGGAGAAGCCACGTATAGGTGTTCTGATAAACAAGTCCAGCTAATATCCCAGCTGACAGCTGGTATCAACCACCAGAGGCAGTAGTGAGTGGACTTTCAGAAAATCCAGCCCCTGGCTTCCAGCCACCCCTGCTGACCTGTCCCTGCTGAGCCTTGCTCAATTTGTATAGTTGTGAGCAAAATTACTATTCTCATTAATTTAAGTCACTAACTGTTGGAAAGGTTACATTGTTACATTGCAAGAGATCATTGCAACAGCTCTGCTCTGCCCACATCCGTCATATCAGCATATGTAGATCCTCAGCTATGCAGAGGACTCTGGAAAGTTCCAACATCATTGCAATGGGTTCCTGAGAAGAAGCCAGGGGTCTTAGATCATATCTAGGCTGGAGGGCTAAAGTTCATGGTTGTAAGTGTCAAAAGGGGGAAAGGATCAGGGCAGAGGGAACCAGTGGGATTTTCTGAAAGCCCACTCACTACTGCCTCTGGTGGTTGATACCAGCTGTCAAGCCCCTCCCTGCCTGGCAGTTCTAATAAGACAGCATGGTCATGTGTGTGCATGTGGCATGCACACAAGCATGTTCACGCTTATGCACACAAAGATGAACCCAGGGCCGGAATCCCAGGGTTCAAGGGCAGGACCACTAGCTCCCCATCTTGCAACCACAGGATTCTCCTGGCAAGACCCACCTGAGAAGACTCAATTTTACTATGTGAAGGTTGGCAGCATTACCTAGGTGGACCCCAACATTCCCAGGAGGATTTCCCAAAATGAAGCCTGAGGCAGAGCAGCCTGAAGAGAGGGATGAGACACCTAGCAAGGGACCTAACCAATAAGAGAATCTCTGCTGTTCTCTGCTAAGAATCAAAAGTCCCTTCCTAAACTATGTCCCCCTAAAATTCCTCTGTTGAAGCTTAAACTCCTAATGTGACAACCCTTGGAGACAGGACTTTTAAGGAGGTAATTAAAGTTAAATTACGTCATGAGGGTGGGGCTCTAATCCCATAGCACTGGTATCCTTACAAAAAGAGGTACCAGATAGCACACAGGAAAGGTCATGTGAGCACACAGAGACAAAATGGCTGTCTGCAACCCAAGGAGAGAGGCCTCACCAGAAACCAACCCTACTGGCACATTGAACTTGGACTTCCATCCTCCAGAACTGTGAGACAATAAGTTTCTGTTTTTTAAGCCATCCAATTTGTGGTCTTTTGTTATAGAAGCCAGAACCAACCAGTACATTCCCTGAAAGAAATCAAGAGGGAGGGAGTGGGGTTGAGAGAAGACCCCAGGATTCATTGTCAATGACACAAGGGAGAGCTTTATCCTGGTGTATCCTGAGCAGTACAGTGTCATGCAGGGATCCCTTGCAGGCAGCATGATGAAGGACATTTGATGGAGAAGCCCCATCCTTGCATCTCTCCCCTCTCCTCTCCCTGTTCCTATTTCCCTGAAGCTGCAACCTGGCAGCCTCTCCCCAGCTCAGAATGAGCCCACCTACCTCCATTCTGGCAGCCAGGCTGGCCTAGTAGTTCCTGCTGCCCTGCAGTTGCCAACATCTGTAGGTTTGCTCTCTGGGCTACCTTTGTGCTTTGGACTTAAGTGTATTTGTGTCTGATTCCACACCCCTACCCCCTGCCTCCACCTCTGTAAGCAGGGGACAAAAGACAGACGGAAGGAAGATGGTAAGAAAGATCTGTGCCTCCACTTCCCTATCCTATCTCATCATGCCTTAGCCTTGTTTCCTCCAACTCTCTCTTAAGGGCACCATGCAGAAAGCCCTTGGCTACTCTGCCGCCATCTGCCCTGTTTGAGCACAAGTCCAGCAGAGCTGTGCTGCAGCCAACATAGACAACCTGGCAGGACTCCAAGACTTCTGGGTTAGGACCCCAGCTTGCAACAAATTACTGAACAATCCTTCATCTTGCATTCATTCAGCAAATTTTCAATCAATATTCATTTCACAACTATGGGCCAGGCCCTGGACACAGGCTTAGCACTGAGCGAGGTACGTGGGGTCCCTGCTTTCTTCTCCCAGGGGAGACAGATGAGTGAACAGATGAGCAAATGGCAGTTGGTAGCAAGTCCTCTGCTAAGAACCCAAACAGGCTTCTGTGGTGCCATGACTGAGGCGCTCTCTCAGGTGACCTATAAACCAAGATCGGAAGGACACAAGCCAGGCCTGTGGTTATTGGAGGAAGAGCATTCCAGGCAGAGGGAAGAGCAAGTACAAAGGCCCTGAGGTGAGAATGAGCTAGGTGTGTTCTAGAAGAGCAGGAAGGCCAGGGTGCCTGCAAGCAGGTAGGGAAGGGGATGTGATAGGAGGTGATAGTCAGAGTTCACCAGGCACCAGATCACTCAGGGCTAACCACACCAACATCAGGAGTTAGTATTTCAGCCAGGCTAGGAAAGGGAGGTGAGCTAATCAGATTGCCATTTTTTTTTAAAGATTGCTCTGCCCATAAGATGCTATTAATTACAAAGGGAAGAACACTGACATAGTAAAGAGGGCCGGAAGACACCGCCTTGACCAAGTGGTCGAAATTAACATCACCAGCAGCAGGACAAATGGATACCATGTGCCTCCTGCTACAATGCACAGAGGATACAGGTCACTTGAGTGGAGTTCCTGCCAAACATGCAGTGCCTGAATCTAGCCATGAGAAACATCAGGCAAAGCCCAACTAAGGGACAATTTACAAAAGAGCCAGTCTGAACTCTTCAGAAGCGTTCATGTCATGAAAGACAAGGACAGATTAAGAAACTATTCCGGATTAAAGGAGATTAAAGGGACACAACAACTAAATACAATGTGCCATTCTAGATTAGATCCTGGATCAGAAATTTTTTTTTTTGTCTTAACGGACACTAGTGGGACCGGGCGCGGTGGCTCACACCTGTAATCCCAGCACTCTGGGAGGCCGAGGCAGGGGGATTACGTGAGCTCAGGAGTTTGAGACCAGCCTGAGCAAGAGCCAAACTCCATCTCTAAAAACCTAGCTGTGCATGGTGGAGGGTGCCTATAGTCTCAGCTACTTGGGAGGCTGAGACAAGAGGATTGCTTGAGCCCAGGAGTCTGAGGTTGCTGTGAACTATGAGACCACAGCACTCTACCGAGGGCAACATAGTGAGATTCTGTCTCAAAAAAAAAAAAAAAAGACACTAGTGGGACAACTAGTGTTGAATAAGATCTGTAGATTACATAATCATATCACATCAGTGTAAATTCCCCGATTTTGATAAACTGTCTGTGGCTATTTAAGAGAATGCCCTTGCTGTTTTTGTTATGATTAGGAAATGCACCCTGAAATATTTAGGGGTGAAGAAGCATCATGTCTGCAACTTAATTTCAAAACTTTCGGGGAAACCATAAGAGTATGTGCATGTGTGTACACACACACATGCACAGAGCGCTACTTTTGCAACTTTTCAAATCAGAAATTATTTCAAAATCAAAAGTGTATAAAATAAGTATTGTAAAGCATACTCTGGCCTCTGAGGGGTATATAAATATTGGGAATAGCACAGAAACCAGGGCCAAGGGTGGCATGGGATGCCCTGCTAGGAAGGAACAAGGACAGGACTTTAGATAGTAAAGAAATCAAGGCCCAACAGCTTTCCCATCTGAGGAAAACCCACCATTCTGTCAACAAGGGGCCCAGACACTGCCCTGTCCCAAAAAGTGGCTCCTGTGACTTTCCGTTGGAGCCACACTGAAAAGTGATCAAGCATGAAATCTTGCCCAGCGCGGTGACTCATGCCTGTAATCCCAGCACTGTGGAAGGCGTTTGAGATCAACCTGAGCAAGAGCTCTACTCACTACTAAAAAAAATAATAAAAATAAAAATAAAAAAATAATAATAAACTAGCCAGCATCGTGGCCAGCGCCTGTAGTCCCAGCTACTCAGGGGGCCAAGGTGAGAGAATCGCTTGCACCCAGAACTTTGAGGTTTCTGTGAGCTATGACACCAGGGCACTCTAGCCTGGGGCAACAATGTGAGACTCTGTCTCAAAAAAGAAAAAAAAGAAAGAAAAGAAATCCTAGGGTAGCCGGAGCAATGCAGCTGGCGCTCAGCTCCAAGCCAGGAAAGCGAGGGATTGCCTGCCGCCCCTGATGCCTCGTCAGTCACCTGCATCCCCCAGTGTTCCCCACCACCCGTAACCCCCTTGGGCCAGGCTCAGCCCCTCAGGAAATAAAGCTCCCCGGGCCCCAGGAGACCCTTTTGACCTAAGCTGGGGAAGGCAGGACTCAGTTCTGAATGAATGAAAGAACAGACTTTCTCAGAGGGCTGCCCCTCCTTGGCCTGGTGCAGGGGACACGTGGCGCAGCCAGCAAGACTGTCTAAACAAGCAGAGGTTGAGCTGCACCCCAGGCGCCACACTCATTAAACAGGGGGCCAGCCACAGGGCTAATCCAACAGGCCGCCTCCAGACACCGGGGCCTGCAGGTGGACGGTGCGCCTCAGGCCTGCACACGTCTCGCGGACGCCGGGTGGTCTTAGGATCCCAGACAAATGTGCCAGAAAAGCCTCCTTCTCTCACCCTCCTCTATGGTACACAGAAACAAACAGCGCTGTGTGGTTTGCACACCTCCCATGACGGCCTCTGGGAAGGGGACTCTGAAGGGGACTGCCTTCTCCTGCTCGGCAGTTCACCATCAGACACCCACAGCCTGCTTGGCTGGATTAGAGGCAGCAGAAAAAGAAGACCAAAATGCAGTTGTGCTCACAGATTGCTATCAGCAGGCTCCCAGGAGAGCCTGTTCCTTTATTCTTTTAAACTCTTTCATAGAGACGCCGACCGGCCGAGGCGTGGTGACTCAGACGCTCCAGAATTCAGAGCAGCCAGGGCCATGGGTCTGGGTGGGGATGTCGGCCTGTGTGTCAGGCCTGGCCCTGGCGTCCGGCCAGCTGGGAGGCTGGAGGTTTGCAGGCTCATAAAAAGAAATCGCTTGTTCCTCTGCCAGACAAGAATGCGCCAGGTCTGGTGGGGAGAGAAGAAAGGCGCTGCTGGTGCCGGGATATTCACACCCAAGACAGCGTCCTTCTGCAGGTGGGGGTACTGGTGAAGATCTGCTGTTTCTTCAGGGCAGGTGGCAGCCACGTCAGGGGAGGACTGCCCCTCGGACCCACTTGCAAGTGACCCAGTTGCAGGTGAGGAAACTGGGGTTCTGGGAGATGGGATGACGTAGCCCAAGGCCTGAACTAATACCTGCTCCCCACTTTCGGATAGCAGAAAGTCTGGGAAACTTGATCACACAAAGGAACAATAACCCACACCTTCCAAATTAGCGTGGCCCCTCAGGCTTCAGTGCTCCCATTTTGCCCAGGCTGGGGCAAGCCTTCGATGTTTCCCTATTTTTCAGAATCCCTCCTATTGACTTGAAATGGGCCAGCATTAAGCATTGTTTCTCAAAGTAGCTAAGGATGTAGGTGAAGTTGTGTTTGTGTTTGTTCGTTCCTTTCGATCCATCTTGGGCAGATACTTTTGTAAAGTACAATAAAAATGATTTGCTGGAAAAATGAAATGGAAAAGGAACACACATAAAATGCAAGCCCAAACTTCTAACATGAGATGTAACAAACACGCACACACTCTGTCAGCTCGCTATAAAAGTTTCTAAATGCTTGCTCCCAATTTCTGTAGTTAGCTCGCTGAGAACAGGTGCCAGACAGCTGTTCCAGCACTAGCGCTTGGAACACACTTTGAGTAACAGTGGTGAAAAATCAAGGTCAAAGCATGTGGCTTCTAATGCCACCTCTGTCGCTAAGTTGGCTGCATGGCCCCCCCTCTGAGCCACACTACATTCATCCACATGTAGTAGACTCACAATCTACTCACACAACCATCACATGAGCCAAGGAAGATGCCAGTTTTTCACTTTGTCTATAGCTGACCTGCTCTTTCTTAAGCATAGCGGGATGGGGTCGGGTGATGGGGATTTAGTTGTATGGAGTAGACTAAGGGCAGTACAGTTGTTTTAATGGTCCCTGTAGGCAAATATTCGGGCTCACCCAGATTTCCACCCCAGCACCCCTCTCTTCTACAAGACGGTACTTGGACAAATGAAGGAGGGAATAGAACTTACACTAGTGCTTCTCACACTTCAGTGTACACACAAGTCCCCATGGGGGGAGGCTTGTTAAGGCACAGGTGCAGACTTCCCACTTCTGGGGTACCCTGAGATTCTGCATTACTACCAAGCTCCCAGGTGATGCTGAGGATGCTGGTCCTCTGATCACACTTTATACCACGAGGGTTTATGGGGCCTGACACATGTACAGGAAGGGGAATCAAGTCCTTGGGCACCCTCTCATCACCCTCCTCCTACCAACGAGGGACTCCTGGAAGCTTCTCTCTGACTGGACCTTGGCCTAGGCCTGCCTGCCCTGAACATGGCTACCTTCCAACATCCCCATGCAGGGGCACCATGGCCGGCTTCAAGAACCAAGGGAAGCTCCGCTCACCACACCGTGCCACCCACTGAGTTTCCTTTAAAGTGGAATCTACCAGATGAATATGTGGTGCTGCATCCAAACTATGTCCTCCCAGAGCCCCCAATACAAGCGGGTGCATTCACGCCACTGTCTGAGGCACAGCCCCCTCTCTTCTAGAACATTCTTCCCTTGGCCCAGATCCCAAAGTGGGAGCTCAGAGCTCCTTCAGATACCTTTCTCCAGCTCAGCTCTGTCTTCCTACAGTCAGGTCAAACCGGAAGGAACAGCCTCTCCCAATTCCTCCTCCCAGCCCTCTGAATACATAGAGTAGGAATTAAAGGAATGTAGGAAACGCTTTTCTCTCCAGACGATGCCTGGCTTACAACTCTATTTCCTCCCTGTGGATTCGAATACAATCTAATTTGACCACAGCTGAGCAATGACTTCCTTGGTGAGCCCCGGATGCTGTTCCCTGATGCTCTGGGATCCATTGGAAATAAACACAAAACACCACCAAGAATGACTCCTGCTCCGTGTGAAATGAGAGAGTCACTCTCTTTAGCCCCAAGAATCTAAGAAAGGGCCATCTTCTTGGCAACTTGGAAACAAAGTGCACTTTCCTGGTCTGAGTCTAAGGGCTTGGATGACTCTGACCTCGCACAGACAATCAGCAGGCACCTACCTGCCGGGTGTCAGGCACCAGTGGAGGACCAGGAAGACAAGTAAGCCAGGCAGTCAAGGTCCTGCTTTCGAAATGCTCACAAGCTTAGGGTAATGACATGACCACTATCCCCTATGGTGATGCCATGATGTGCCACCCAGGTTGCCCTCCAAGGAATGACTTGCTGCTGAAGTCATTGAGAGCTAGCCCCAGCCCTCACCCCCTCAGGACCTGCCTCAGCTGCTGGGAGCTGCCTGGTCGGGGCCTCGCCCTCCCGGGGTAGCCCAGCCCCAAGGACTAATTACTGGAGGGGGACCACCTGTGGGCAACTCCCCCTCCATGGCTGGGTGCCCTCAGTATCAGGGCTGGGCAAGGCCTGGGCTCCCACTTACCACTCTGCCAGCCGGGTGCTGGAAGAGCTGGGCCCAGAGGGAAGACACAGGCTGATTGCAGAGCTGAGAGCTGCTGGCTGGGCCCTTGACAGCATGGCTGACAACCCCGCGCTGTGTGAGCCTGGGTCTGGGTATGCTACGCCAAGGAGGGGAGAAGAGAGGAAATTCTGACAGGCTGTGAGCCGCCACCACCACCGTCTGGGTCTCATTTTCCTTGCTTCTGAGCGGTCTTCCCAGTCCCAATAGACAGATAGTTCTTCACTCACTGTGGAATATAATCAGAGACAAAGTAAAGCTGCCCATGCAGCCCACAGTCTCATGAGTGTCCACAAACCTAGCATGGCCTGATGTACCCTACCCCCACCCAAGGCATCCCAGAGTGTTTTAGGAGGGAGGTCCAAGACCACCCCCAGTGCCCTGAGAGCCAACTCTGCTCAGGAGGGAAGAGGGGCCCCTTCTTTAAATATTTTCTCTCCAGGTTTGGCTAGAGATAGTCACAGCCAGTCGGGGGGCTTGAAGAGTGAGCCTGGCCTGCCAAGAACCACCTGAGGACAGCCATTGTGAGAAAAATCAGGGAGCAGGGCTGGCCAACTCCCAGGAAGCAAAGGGACAGGGCCTACCCTCCCCTCCCTGGGTGTGAGCCAGGGCACCCACTGCGGCTGGGAGGGAGTTATGGGCCCAGGCAGACCCCAGAAAACAGCCTGCAGCCCTCTAGTCAGCTGCCGCGTGTTTGTTTTCACAGCTGCTCCTCCAGCTCGGCTGTTCCAGTGAGCAGAGGAATCTGTTTGTCTGAGAAAAAGAATGTGGCAGAGAGGCAGGAGGCGGCCTCAGCAGCTACGGAGCTCACCAAAACCAGCCAGCCACCCAGGGGAGTCACCCGAGGGCCTAGACGCCAAGGTTACAGCTTAGAGACACCCACCCCCTCCAGACAGTCCCACTCCTCTGTGGGCCAGGGCTATGCCCAGAGTCCCCAGGCAGGTGTCAGGCTGGCAGCCTGGGCACACAGGACAGAGGCCCACCCGCCTGAGGTATTTTATTTACTTCTTTCTCATTTACAGACAACCGTGCTCCCACCACCACCCCCAGCACACACGCACACACTCTGAGAAGGAAATCAGTCAGCTGTGTGTATGAGGAAAAAGCACACAGGGCTGAAAGCAAACAAGCCCACAGCCAGACCTGCAGTGAGCCTGGCATTGAAGAAAGCAGAGAGGCTTTCTGCCTCTCCACGGGAGATGCCCAGAAACCCCTACCCTTACCCCAGCCCCAAGGCCAGCCAAGGGCCTGCCTAGCCAGGGGAAGAGCCAGCCCTAGGGGAAGGTGAAGGCCATCTGCCAAACCAGAGGTCTGGCCTCACCCCCAAGGCCTGTCATCCTTGTTCTGGAGCATTCTGGGCAGCCCAGCAGAAGCCCAGCCAGAGCCAATCCAAAGGTTACCTTCGTTTGGGTGGTTTCGGCCACAGGGACACCTGGGATCCCAAAAGAAGGGTTCTGTCTCTCCAGACATTCTTCATACCTATTTCTACCTACACCCTCTCACCGAACCGCTGGACTGACCAAGAAGTTGCCCTGTGGGCTGAGACACAGGCTGAAGACTGACAAAGATGTAGCTTAGGGCAAAATTTTCTAGGTTAACTCATTGTCCCACCCCTAAGTGGTCAGATTTCATTTGAAAATTCCCCACTACTATTGCAATCTGGCTTGTGTGGAATCCCTCAGGTGTGTGGGAATAGCATCTATAATAACTAATCCTGCCTCCAAGTCTTTCCTAATCAGATTAATAATCTAGATGACGTTGAGCACCTCCCCTGAGTCAGCCTCCTCACTTAGAACACTCCTGAAAGGCTCTAGGGGGTGAAAGACTCGTCCAAGGTTATATAGCAAGGATGACCAAGCAAAGGCCTCATAGGCTGAGCTTTCCCAGAAACACCCCCTGAAGGAAGGATTTAGGGTCAAGTGATTTATTTGGCAGTGGAGAAGTGAGGCAGGGAAAGGAAGCAACCTGTAAACGACATGTTATCCAGCAATTCACCAGAGGCCCTGGGGGTCACATCCATTGGGCTTCTCAGAGAAGCTCCATAAAAGACACCGCAGCATCACCCCACTTGAGGAGTGGCAGAGATAAGGTGTTTATCTTCTAGTTCCCATCCATGATTGCCTGGGAGATGCTCGCAGAGGCATTGCTGCCAAGCCCTTGAGTGGGGTTCTCATGCCCTGGAAGAATGTTCTGGAACTGATAAGTGCCAAAGGAATTTGACTGGGGCACCAAGAACATCTGCTGCAGCTGACCGCAGTTCTATGTGTAGCCAAGGTCGCACTGGATTCCCTGTACCAGGCTGCCCCTCGCCTGGTACTGAGACTAAGATCTTTTCGAGGCTCTCCAGCTAGTCCGTGATAGAGTCAGCTTGTCGGTACTGTGGGCGGGGGGGACTGGGGTACAAACATCTCTTCACGTACACATACACCAGAGTGTACCACTGAAATGGGCTTGGGCTTTTGTGTGGTCCTCTGAGTGGGGATTCCCTTGAGGCCTGTGAGCTGTACCATGTAAGTAGGAGGGACCCTCTCAGAAGGTCCCCACGCCTTGGGAGTGAAAACCTGGATCCAATTCCCAAATCTCCCACTGTGTCACCTTGCTCGGGCACAGGCTGCTGACTGCCCCATTGCCTGTAAAATGAGGATGTTAGTACCTACCTCAGTCCTCTAAGGCTTGTTCTAAGAATTAAAAATAACAGAGTGGCCTTCCTACCACAGTGCCTGGTCCAGAGCAGGGGTACCTGGTCATATAGAGAGAGAGAGACAACTATTTTAAATTGCACACGAACTTTATGGACACCCTCTGTGTGTGTGTATTTTATTGAGGTAAAATTCACATAACATAAAATCCACCATCATAAGCATTTTAAAGTGTGCAGCTCGACACCATTAAGTACATTTACAATGTTGTGAAACCATCACCACTATCTAATTCCTGAACATTTTACCACCTAAAAGGAAACCCTGTACCCATGAAGCAGCTACTCCCCATTCTCCTCTCCCCTAAGCCCCTGGCAGCCACCAGTCTATCTTCTGTCTCTCTGGATTTGCCTATTTTAGACGTTTCATATCAATGGAATCGTACAGTCTGCATCCTTTTGTGCCTGGCTTCCTTCACTTAGCATAATGTTTCCAGGGCTCATCTGTGTTGTAGCGTGTATCAGGACTTCATTCCTTTCTATGGCTGAACAATTATTGCATTGTATGAACAGGCCATATATTGTTTACCCATTGATGGACATTTGGGTTTCCATATTTTGGCTATTATGAACGGTGCTGCTGGGTACATTTGTGTAAAGTTTTTGTATAAACGGATGTTTTCAATTCCCTTGGGTATATCCCTAGAAGGGGAATTAGTGGATCATATGGTGAGTCTATGTTTAAATTTTTGACGAACTGTCAAACTGTTTTCTACTATAGCTGGACTATTTTACACTCCCAACGGCAGCACAAGAGGGTTCCAATTTCTCCTCATCCTCACCAGCACTTGTTATTTTCCCTTTCTTTCCTTTTTTATAGCCATCCCAAAGATGTAAACTGCTATCTCATGCAGTTTTGATTTGCATTTCCCTAATGACTAATGATGCTGAGCATCTTTTCGTGTGTTTATTAGGTCATATATATTTTTTGAGATGTTGATCATTCCAGCAATAATTACCCTGGCACTAAACCAATACAGAGTGGAGTGGGGATTCCAGAATGCCCTGGGCCTTCATTCCCTTGGTCCAGATGTCATAGCCAGGAGCCTAGGGTGTGAGACCAGCACAGTGACTAGGAGCAGCGCTCAAACAGAAGAAGAGAGGCATCTAATATCAGCTGACCTACTTTTTCCTTCTTTGGGATAAATTCCCAGGATTAGGATCACCAGAACAAAGAAAACGGACATTATTGTTGCTGTACCTTTTTAAACCTGTAAAAGCTCTGTGTGTGTGTGTGATTTATAGTTTTACTATGAGCTCTCAAACATTTGAATATTATGACAGTATTTTAAAATTTGGGGATAATTACACTTAAAATTATTTTATATTTTTGTACCATGTCTGCATAATATAAATATGTAACTTTCTTTGTATTTTGCTCATATGTTAATATTTCCTTATCAGTTCAGATGAACTCCTTTATAAAATAACTGTATCAACCATATCTTTTCTTCTCAGTCTGGTTGTGATTTCGCTTTATAATTTGAATGGACTGTAGTTTGAAGTTGTGTTTATTTTTCCTTTGTATTAGGCATTTTTAATTATCTATACAGTTAACCTTAATTTTCTGATTTCTTCCATTAGGTCCAAACTTAAAAGTTTTTCCCAAGGAGCAGAACATGGATTTAAGATGTGACTCTTCAGAGGAAAATATTCTAGCTCCTAAGAAATCCTGAAATCTCTCTGATGTGTTGGGGAAAGGTCATCTAGTGTCACTGTTAAGATCATGGGCTCTGCAGCCAGATTCCTGGGCTTAAATCACAGATCTATCACATAGACAAGTCATTTAATTCCCTGTCCCTTTTTCTTCATCTGTAAAATGGGGATAATCCTAGTTCTCACTTCGTTGGGTTGTTGAGAAGATTAATTGGTACCCTAAGTGTATCAAGGTTGAGCTAAGTCAAGCTCTTGGAGTGAATAAAGTCAGAGGACAAGATGAGTATCTTTCTGGTCATGCCCAGTGAGGGCCACAGACGGGTCAGTGCCTGAGTCTGCTTGCAGGGCCAGCCCTCTGGGCTCCCTGGACTTTTCAACCAGATGTTTCCTCTTCTGCCTTCTGTTTGCTCTGATCTGGGGTTGACAGAACACCTGGCCGGCTAAACTGGGAAGGTAAACTCATCCCATCTGCCTGCTCACCTGCCAAGAGCCCCTCATTGTGGGCTTTGTTTTTACACATTGAAGGGGGCAGCTGGGGATGAAAATAGCCCGGCTTGTTTTGTCACTTGTTTCCACTGCCATGACTGCTGCTACCCTGGAATCCCCTCCCCCAAAGGCCACTCAGACACAGGAATTTTAATTGACCCAGAATCACAGGGGGATTCAAATACCTGTGACTTTGAGGTGGGGGAGATCAAGTCCCCAGAAAGCCAGTCAGTAGAGGTTGGTGACATCACCTTAGCCAGGCATGCCTTGGAGGGAAATGAGGGTCAGAGCTGAGCCTGGAGTGTCTGCACCGTAGAAACCAAAAAACAATGATCCCCATATCTCTCTGACTGAGTGAAATTCAAGTCCCTCAGCTTAAAACCAAATCTCCCCTTCATTCCTAACTCCACCCTCCATCCCCTCACAAACATCCTGCAACTGCCATGGCATGGCTATTACTAAAAATAACGACTGACCTTCCATTGGGCTTTGCAAACTGTTCTCACTGTTCTAGTCCATCAGGCAATCTTCTTGTGAGGCTGGGCAGGTAGGCATTATTGCCCCCATTTTACAGAGGAAGCAGTTGAGGCCCAAAAAGGTGAACATCTAGGTAGGCACAGGCCTGGTCCAGTTGGGTTTCAAGCCAAAGTTCTAACTCTTAGCCTAAAAAGTAATGGTTCTCACTCTTGAGTGCATCAGAATCCCCTGGAGGGTCTGGTTAAAATGCGGAGTGCCAGGCCAGATCCCCAGAGGCTCTGACACATTAGAGACAAGAATTGGCTTTCCTAACAAGTGTCCGTGTGATGCTGATGCTGTGGGGCTAGAATCCACGCTTTGAGAATCACAGGCCACTACACCGTACTTCCTCATTGTGTTAATAAAGAGATGTTTCCAGCAGCTATGAATGGACAGATTTGGGTCTCTTCCCAAGAATCTGTTCACAGCAGCATGTCTGAAACAGAAGGCAGGAGCAGCAGCGTCCAGCTGCTGGGGTGTTTCACACATAAGGGAAAGAGCTTGCACTGGAGAGGTTGGAGTAAGCCAAGTTTTTGGCTTGAGCACATGGGGTTAATTCTGAATCCCTTCTGGGAAGTTCACGTGACTGGGAAGGAGGAAGGTGGAATGATTGCTTATATACAGAAACCATCAAGGTCTTGACTGTGTTAAAACACAATCATTACTTCCAGGTAGTAATGCATTTTAGGCAATGTCTTCTGCTTATGCTCAGCAATGCATGGGGCTCAGAGCGGTGGCCAGAGAAATGGCGAAGTGTCGTATATTGAGCGAGTGATAATGGAATCCAGGAGGTGGAAATTACAAGTCGAAAAGTAAAATCGATGCCCTGACTGTGAAATGACTGAATGCCTGGTGAGGAACTGTGTAGGGAGGCACTCCCCCTTGCTCCCTGCCGACCTTGAAGAGGCTCACCAGTTCAGAAGTTCCTTGAGGGCAGGGAGCATATTTTAATCATGGGTAATCATATCACGTCAGGGCCGAAAGGAGCCTTCGAGAGCTTCCAGCCCTGGAATGGCAAATCGGTTTCATTCTGGTGCCAGCTACGATCATTTAGTGGTGGCTGCCTAGAGCATCGGGCTGCGAAGTGTTCTGTGGGTCTCTGGGCCCCTTGAAGAGCCAGCCACGATCAATTAGCACCATTTACCATGGGCAGAAAGGTGGCGGGGAGGCAGCACTTTGCTCACATTAGCCAATCCTGATCTAGTCCAACCTGTCCTGCTGACAGATGAGGAAAGAATGGCTTCACGGCTCTGTCTGTGTCCCCAGCCACACCCAGTGCATTTCTGTTCCCTAGTAGCCATCCCCCACCAGGCCAACGGATCAGTGCATAGTATAGTAATCAAGGGTCTATGAACTTGGAATGGGAAAAAAAAATTGCATCTTTAGTTTTGCTAACCTAAAATCAAGCACTTCCTTCCATTATGAATGTAGGCAACAAACCATAGCAGCAGCATCAGTACCTGTGACTGTCACCAGTAGAAACCACAGCTATCTTCAGAGCACATCAGAGTTGCTGCTGCTATCTCTAAAGATCGCTTACACTTCCCACTAGTATGAAATGATAGTGGTTATTAGATCTGCCACTAAATCTTGTTATTTATGCATTAATAAAGAAGCACATATATTACTGCATCCCAAAGTTGTTTTTTAATATTTGGATAACTACATTTCAATATAATTGCTTTCCTCTGTAATTCTATTTCCTGCAATTAAATACATCATCCTGAGAAGGGGTCCATAGGCTCCCCCAGATGCCAAAGGGGTGGATGGCCCACACATGGTTAAACCCTCCTGCCAAGGTTTGCTGATAGCAAGTGCCATGTGCCAGGGCCCCTCCTAACCTTGGCTGCAGTCAGAGAAGCGGGTGTGGGCAATATGGGCGGTCTTTGGTCCCTTGTATTCTTTGCTGTGATTTGGTGGCAGCTGGCAGCTGAGACAGTGAGAATTGGCTGCTCTCCACTCTGGGGAGACAGCTGACCTCGGGGGCTCCCTGGGCTCAGATGCCCAGACGGTGACAGCTCTGGCCCTGTGCCAGCCTCCCCGGTTCAGCTTTCCACAGCGATGGTCAGTCTAGGTCACAGACGCGCAGCTCGCTGTTTGCCTCCAGCCTTCTTCTTTTTCCTGCGGCAAACTTTCCCTTCCAACGTGCTGTCCCCAGCAACCTGAGAGGCGGGCTTCGTGGAGTCACCCATCTGGGTGGCTGTTTTCAGCTCTGGGGGTTGTAGGGGAGGAGAAAGGCAACCCAGAGATTCCGGTCACGGAGCACAGGTCACACCACTGTGGGTTCACCTCCCTGTTTTCATTTCATTTTCAAAATGCATCTACCCTCTGTCCTCTAGGCATGCAGATACTGAATTACATAGGCTATTAGCCCTGGAAGGCACCTCAAAAACTCATCTGCTCCCCCCACCTTCACTTTGCAAACCAAGGAGAAAGAGAGCAGGACCCAGCCGCCCATGTGGCAAATCCAGGGCTGCAAACGGCCAGGCCAGGCCTTTCTCCAACACTGCACAGCCTCATAAATAATGTAAGGTTTTGGCATCATAACCATCTGTCTCAGTGTAAGGACTTGTGAAAAATAAAACTACAAATTCTTCCCTATTCCAAATCACCATTTGATTGGTGGGGAGAACCAGGGCCACCGCAGCTGCCCGCTTCCAGGGGGCTCTGTTCACATTGGATTCTCTGGAACTGGAAGATCTGGAGCAGAATTTTTATTTGTTTTTATTTTCAAAGACTCCTTGAGAAATCCTAGAAGATGTGCCGGGTGAAGAGGGGAGGCCACCCATTTCCATCAACATCATGGACAGTGCCTCAAAGATGCTTCTGGGAAGGAGGCTGCTCCTTTCTTTGCCCAGGGAATCCCCCTATAGTCTTTCATGACAACAAACCGCCTGAGACATGAAATCGTTCAGTCAGTTGGGACATGCAAGGAGCTGGAACAAACATACCCTAAATCCCCACAGCTTAATGGAATATGCAAAAAGGTATTACATGCTCACTTCACATTCTAAGCAGGCATTCCAGGGGCAGCCTTCCCTATGGTGATTCAGGGACCCAGGCTTCACCCTTCTCATGGGAAATAGCACTACTAACTTTAATAGGCAGCTTCCAAAGTCAAAGAACAGGAAGAAAAAAGCAGAGAATCCTGAGAGGGAGATTTTATGGTTCAGGCCCATCACTTCTACCTGCTTTCCACAGGCTAGACCTCAGTCACCTGTTCCCTACCTTAACTTCAAGGAAGTCTGGGAAATGTAGTCAACGTGGGAATCCAGGAAGCCAGAAAAATGGCTGAGATGGGAGCAGAGTAACCCTGCCACAGTCTTATGTCATACTATTGCCTTGGTAAAAAGTTCTCTTTGTTGCATGTGACAAACTAGTTTATATGGGGCAGAAAAGTATTGGCTAAAGATGACCAAAAGGCTGTTGGGTGCCTCACAGAATCAAAAGGAAAGCTAAGCAAGCAGATTTAGGAAGGTGAAGTAGAGGCCATCAATAGCTTCTCATTTTTATGAGACCCCATGGCTTTGAGTTTTTCTTTCTTTCTTTCTTTCTTTCTTTCTTTCTTTCTTTCTTTCTTTCTTTCTTTCTTTCTTTCTTTCTTTCTTTCTTTCGAGACAGAGCCTCAAGCTCTGTCTGGGTAGAGTGCCGTGGGTAGAGTGGGCACTGGGTAGAGTGCCGTGCATCACAGCTCACAGCAACCTCTAACTCCTGGGCTCAAGCGATTTTCCTGCCTCCACCTCCCAAATAGCTGGAACTACAGGTGCCCGCCACAATGCCCGGCTATTCCTTTGGTTGCAGCCACCATTGTCGTTTGGCAGGCCCGGACTGGATTTGAACCCACCAACTCAGGTGTACGTGGCTGGCACCTTAGCCACTTGAGCCACAGGCCCCGAGCCTCTTTTTCTTTGTTCCATCATTCAGTCAAAAATATTATTGAGCACCTATTATTTGCCAGGCCTAGCTTCACAGCAGTGAACCGCATGGTCGAAGTCTTGACCCTCATGCTGCTGACATTCTGTTCATCCTCTCTCTGCAAACTGTTTTACCTCTTCTTTGTGCCCACATTCTCAGGTCCTTGTGCAGGATGTAATGGTGTTGGAACTGACAGTTGGAACTGTCAGCCCATTCTCCCCCTGCTGAACTATGGGGGACTGCGTTGTCCTGTGCTATCCCTTAACTGCTATATCTTGCACCTTTCTCCAGCCAGTGACCCTATCTTATATCTACAAGATGCCCAGCCAACTGGTTTACGCACTCACCTGTGACAGAGGGGATTCCTGCTCGTCATTCTTGCCAAGTGCCTTGATTTGCGTTTCCGCAAAAGCGGACCCAGAGATAGGACTTGGATGGCAGTGGTTTATTTAGAAGGTGAATCCAGGAAGCACCCATAGGGAAATGAGAAGGTAAGGTGGAGAAAAGAGAAAAGCCAGTGTAGGATGAGTGTGTGAGCTGGTTACTGCTGAGAATGACTGGAGCACAGTCCCACTGGGCACCTATGGGAGACTGTCTGGAGCAACCTTCTGAATTGGCCCACCAAGGGGCAAAGAAGCTTGATATTTATCTATCAACTCTTTGATGATCATTGGTTGAGGGGGTGAACTCCCCACAGCTCCAGGCCTGCCCTCAAGCAGAGGCCTGGGGAGCTCAGGATGAAGAAACTAACCGTCACTGATATGCAAGGGTTTAAAGATCAGAGCCAACCTCCTCTACGTGAAGTCCAGGACCCTCCATTCAGGAATCACCAGTACCACGTACAAAGTACATAATACGGCTCGTCCTGTGCTTCTCCCAGTTCCACAGACCTTCAGCTTCAGCATATCTGCAGAGGGACTATAATGGCCACTCATTACACACTTTCTAGGCATGTGATGCCCATCAAAGATTGTGACTCAATAAAAACACCCAAACTCCTCACCGTGACCCATAAGACACCGCTGACCTAGCCCTGCCTATCAATCAGATTCCACATCTACCTCTTTTTGCTGAACTTCCCAAGCATGGTCTGAACTCAGGGCTGATTCATTGGCTTTTCCCTTTAACTGATTGCTCTTCCCTGTTTCCCATCTGCTGCATGTCTGGGTCTCTACTCAAGAGCCCTTCTGACGCCCTTGTCTTAAACAGCCCCTACATGTTCCCTCTATCCAAGTGCCATGAGGCATTCATTCATCTACTTGTTTGTTGCCTGGCTTCTCCACTAGAGTGGAAGCATCCTGAGGACACAGACCTTTACTGCTTTGTTCATTACTAAAACCTTGCTATAGTTTGGATATCTGACCCTCTACACTTCATGTTGAAATTTGATCCCCAGTGGTAAAGGTGGGGCATAGTGGGAGGTGTTTGGATTATGAGGGCAGATCCATTATGACCAGCTTGGGGCCATCCAGTATTGAGTGAGTTCTTGCTTTATTAGTTCCCACAAGAGTCCCCCAAGACCTGGTTGTTAACAAATCCTGGCACTTCTCCCCTCTTTTTTCCTCCCTTACTATGTGATGTCTGCACGTGGAGATCCCCTTCACCTTCCACCATGAGTGGAAGCAGCCTGAAGCCCTCACCAGAAGCAAATGTTGGTGCCAGCTGTTTTGTATGGTAGAAACATGAGCCAAATAAACCTCTTTTCTTAAAAATTGCCCAGCCTCGGGCATTCTTTCATAGTAACCCATATAGAATAAGATAATTCTCTTTCCCAGAACTGAGCCTGGAACATAGTAGATACTCAGGGATTATTGGTTAAATGAACAGACTGGGCACCCTTACCAGCTTCATGATTTAATTTTAGGAGTAGTCCTACCTTCTTTATACAAAGCAGAGGAAACTGAACATGGATAAGGTGGCTCTTTCAAGGTAGCAGGCTCAGACTCTAAAAAGGAAAGACTTTAAAATTGCTTCCAACTCCATCCCACATACCCCACCAACCTACACAGCCACTGACCTGTGGGACCCTCAGGTCAGAGCCACAAGACAGGCAACATGCAAACCAGGAATTCAGAATCTTGAGCTTGGAAACTGGAGTGGGGAGGAAGCACACCAATTCACCTCTGTATTCCCAGTCTAAAGCACACTCAAATAGAAACTCATAAATTAGAATGAATTCATTCTAACCCCAGCTCAGCCTCTGTTTCCTCTTCTATAAAATGGACATAATACTTAACTGCAAGCATTATTGCTAGAATTCAGAGAGCTCATTCAATTCACGTAGAAACACTTAGCATAGTACTTGGCGCATGGTAAGTACCTAATAAATGCTAGCTTAGGAGTCTTTTTCCTGTTACCGGGGTGCATATGGCACAGGGCCTGGCGCACAGGAAGCTTTGGCCATGAGAAGGTGGTTTTGATATGATCCCAGGGGTCTCTCAGGTTTTAAAGGCAGTGGTTGTCACCTATGATGAGCACAATGATGGATCCGGGGATTCCCAGACCCAAAACCCCAAGGAAGGAATCAGGGCTCTAGTCAGTCCTTTGGAAGGATGCATTACATTCTGCTGAGCCACTATTCTGGCAGTTTGCCCTGCAGTTCCCAATGACAGGGCTTGGAAAGGTTCTTGCATAACTGCTGTCACCCAGTGGGACCATTTCTTCTATGTCCTTCAAGTCCCCACTTAGGAATCCCATGGAAAAAGAAAAAATACCCTCTCAGCCTCCATCTTTCCCACGTGCAACCTTGCTACCTCATACTTTCACGCGCATTGCTCTTTGGCAGAGACACCTCAGCTTGGAATTTGGGGCCAAAACATGACCCAACTTTGTCTTGTTTTTCTTTGCCCCCATTCTGGAACCCGCCACCTCCGTCATGGTGGCCAGCTAAAAGTGGGATTTGGCAAGATCTAAGAGGGGAAAGACTGGGAGATTTCAGTTGCTTCTGGTATTTCAACCTCCTTTCTCATCTGGAAGGGGGAGAAGAAGGCAGCCCGCATGGGCGACTCAGAAGAGAAGCCGAGATAAGAGCTTATTGACAGGCTGAGCTAGCGGGCCCTTCATTCACACCGCTTCAAAGACAAACACTTTCCGTTTGTCGATTTGTTTTAGGCCTTGCAGAATCTGCAACTCTGTGGCCTTGGCTCTAAAAATAAATCTCCTGCAATAATGACGAGGCTGTTGCAAAGAGGAAGGCGTGCAGCGAAGGCAAGACGGAGGGAGGCAAAGCCAAGAGCAGGCAGGAGAGAAACCAAATACCCAAACAGGAAGAAGGGATGTGGGGAAATAGCCCTGACTGCTTCCTCCTGACCAACAGCCCAGCACATTGCAAGAGCCAGCAGCACCGGGGGAGGACTCAGCCCCCAGGGCCTGGGGTTTATTAGAACCCAAACCTGGAGAAAGAAAACAGTTCCATCTGCCATTTTGCCCTTTATGACCCAGCTACTAACTGTGGCCCGTAGACTAGCAGTGTCAGCATCAAACGGGGCCTTGTTAGAAATGCAAATAGTCTGGCCTCACCCTAGACCTACAAAATCCAAATCCACATTTTAACCTTCTCCCCAGTGTGATCGGATGGGTCCCTGTATGATTCGCATGTGTAGTTGTATTAGCGTTTGAGACGTGGACTGGATCCCTGACATTTCACTAAAAGCAACATAAAGGAGTCCAACATTCTCTTTTACATTCCCTCCTTCAAACCAACTAGCAGTAAGCCTTATTCTGAGAACTTTTGTTTGGATAGAGGAAGCTGGAAGCATCCAGTTGGGTTTCTCATTGACCACAGCTCATTTTGTCAGAATATTGCAGTTCGCCACCTACCCACCCCAGGATCATTAGGAATCTCTTTGATTGGTCATAAGACCACCCAACATTCACATGGTTGCAGAAGCAAAGTCATGACGGGGCTAGTTACTCCAAGTTGTGCTGAGAATTGTCCTTTTGCTTTTTGTTTTTTTGTTTGTTTGTTTGTTTTGAGACAGAGTCTCACTTTGTCGCCCTCGGTAGAGTGCCATGGCATCACAGCTCACAACAACCTCTAACTCTTGGGCTCAAGCAATTCTCTTGCCTCAGCCTCCCAAGTAGCTGGGACTATAGGCGCCCGCCACAACGCCCGGCTAGTTTTAGAGGAGAGATCCCACTCTGGCTCAGGCTGGTCTAGAACCTGTGAGCTCAGGCAATCCACCTGCCTCGGCCTCCCAGAGTGCTGGAATTACAGGTGTGAGTCACCGTGCTGAGAATTGTCTTTTGAGTTCCTTCCCTCCCACCCTCATTGCTTTGTTTTTCCTTCCCAGGCTCCTGGCCTGAAACGTTTCCTGATTCCTCATCTTCATGAAACTGTCTTTCATGGCCTCAGTGCTGAGATTTTGATACATGCAGGCACCCTCCCTTCCTCTTGTACATCGCTGGCATATTTCAACCTCTCCTTTCTGTTCTCATCAGTCCTCCAAAGAGGCCATCCTTTCCTCCTTTCTGCCTCCTTGGTCATAAACTCAGTTATTTAGTGTGGATTCTGGTTCCCCTCACTCCTGCTGAGGCTGGGCAGGTGAACAATCAGGTCATTGTTTAAATGCTGAGCAAGTGACAAATAGTTACGGTTGCTCTTTGCTGGAATTCTAAATAGTGGCTGTCACTCTTCATTGACTATAAAATGTACAAATGTGAATGATAAGAAAGAACATAACTGGGCCCCATCTTATCAAATTTATTTTAGTTGTGCCTTAAAATCAATTTAATTTGTAAATTATTCATGGCATGTAGCAACTATTACTGACTTGCACTACCAAAACCTATGCTTTAAAGATTGTACTAACTTTTTCTAGACATTTTGTGAATGCTTTTTATCATTTTTTATTACAAAAGTAATGCATATCTATTTTAGAAAATGTGGATACTACCGATAAGCAAAAATAATTATTTTATTATTATCACCTTTAATCCTATGACCAAGAAATAATCACTATTAACATTTTACCATATAGCCTTTCCATATTTTTTTCATTCTATACACATACGCACATATATGTGTGTGAGAGAGACAGCTCATTCTCGCTTTTTTTTTTAGTGTCTCTGTATGTGCTAGCTTTGTCTCCAACGGTGGCCACCATCAATTCCTTCCACCCTTGTGTAGAAGCCCCCCCCCCCCCACTGCTATATTCTGGAACATCAGATCAACTCTCCAAAGCCAATTCTATGTATTCTTCCCAACTCTGCATTCATGACATCATCTTGCTAGCTTGAGATCAGTCATGCTAGACTATGTTACCAATCAGGGTTTTGTTTTTGTTTTGTTTCCCAGACATCCAGTTGTTAAACATTTACCAGAATACAGCTGTGTCTACAGATGCCCGGGGCCAGCTTCATGGGCATACAACCTGAGCAGCCACACAGGATTCTGTGATCACAAGGGCCTCACATTTGATGTCATGCTCTGTTGTCTCCATCTTGAAATTCTTCGTCATTTCATGACTGAGCCTGTGCTGTGTAAGTCAAGTCTGACGGGACAACAGAGCCTACGTGCGAGTAGAGGAGATAGATGATACACATGTCTGCGTTGCTCGTGACCCCATTAACATGTGGTGTTAATGATGGCCCTGAGCGCAGAATTCTGGTGAGCCCACAACGCATGGGAGTTCGGTGAGACACCAAGCAAGTACAAATTAAGCCTGTTACATCTTTGACTGAGGAAATGGGGAGCAAGCCTTTCATTTGCAACAACACATGTATTTTTGCTTCAGATGCAGAAGGAAGGCAATGGTGTTTGAAACACAAATGACGAAGGAACCCTGTCATATTCTTTCTTGTCTTACTTCCATGTCTTAGTCAACCACTTACACTAAAAATGGTGACAGAGGAAAGGAAAAAATAGGACAACCCATAACTCTTCGTCCTTCCATCCCTTCCTTGCTCATCGGTAAGCTGAAGACCGTGTGGGTGGAATGCAAGCGTATCAAATGAAACAGCTTCCACTGTTCCGGTAAGAACAAAATACTCATCCATGTATGAGCTAAGAAGCACAAATTGTGTAATTTCGGTAATTCTGCATACTAGTTAAATGCTCTTATATTTGCATTTAAAACTGACATTGCACGATATATAGACGAATGGTACATTCATGTTAATAATTTAAAATTTTAATTTTCCCTTACTTAGAAGCACATTAAATAGCAAATAAACACCATAAGTCAAAAGAGAGTGCATGGAAGAAAAAAAAGCTTTATATTTTAGTGTCTGCTGTGATTTGAATGTTTTAATTCCCTCTCAAATGCATGTGGAAACTTAATTCCCAATGCAACAGTATTGGGAAGTGGGGCCTCCAGGAGGTGAGCGAATCATGAGGGCTTTGTCCTTATGAACGGGATGAGGTGCCCTTACAAAAGAGCTTGACAGAGGGAGTCTGGTCCTTTTCACTCATTCTGTCCTTTCCACCATGTAACACACAGTGAGGACTCAGCAACAAGACACCCTCTTGGAAGCAGATGCAGGGCTCTCCCCAGACATCAAACCTGCTGGCACCTTGATCTTGGACTTGCAGCGTCCAGAACTGTAAGAAATAAGTTTCTGCCCTTTATAAATTACCTAATCCCAGATATTTTGTTTTAGAAACACAAACCAACTAAGACAATGCCTTAAATGGCAATTTTTCCTGTTTGTGTGGTTGGTTGTTTTTTGTTTTGTTTTTTTTTTAACATAGAACCCTATGTTTTCATTTTTTGCTGGGAATCTCAATTTATGAAACCAGTCCCAGCTATGCCACTTCCCCCAAAGAGAGGTGGAATGTAGTCTTCTACCTCTTGAATCTAGTCTGCCCTGTAACTGCTTTGACCAGTAGACTCCCATAAAAGCAAGCTTTGTTAGTTGTGTACTTCGCTTTTAAAAGGACTAGAGGTTTCCACTTCTTGCTTCTTGGAGCCCTGAGCTACCATGAAAAAAGTCCAGGCTTCTCTGCTGCAGAGAGGGACAGAGGAGAAGAGTGTAAGATGTTAGCCATGGGGTGGCGCCTGTGGCTCAGGGAGTAGGGCGCCGGCCCCATATACCAAGGGTGGCGGGTTCAAGCCCGGCCTGGCCAAACTGCAAAAACAAAAAATAGCCGGGCGTTGTGGCGGGCGCCTGTAGTCCCATCTACTCGGGAGGCTGAGGCAAGAGAATCGCATAAGCCTGGGAGTTGGAGTTTGCTGTGAGCTGTGTGACCCCACAGCACTCTACCAAGGGCGATAAAGTGAGACTCTGTCTCTACCAAAAAAAAAAAAATGTATGTTAGCCATGGGAAGGAAGAAGGCACCTTGCACATCCAACCCAGTGGAGCCTTCAGATGACTCTAGACCCAACTGCCTTCTAACTGCAACCACATGAGACACCCCAGGCAGACACCACCTGACTGAGTTCTGGTGATGTAGGGAATGAAGAGAGATAACAACAAACTGTGTTATTCAGTGCCAGGAAGCTTGGGGATAGTTTGCTCAGCCGCAATAGATAACTGGAACAGTGTCTCTCCCCTTCTGTAACCTTTGTTTTTAGATTTTAAAGAGACAAGTCAAGACTAATGTCTTCTAAGAAATCAGAACACTAAGTAGGAAATATCACAAAGCAGTGAAAATAGATTTTAAAGTTTAGGCTCGGCACGAGTAGCTCAGTGGTTAGGGCACCAGCTACATACACCGGGCTGGCGGGTTTCAAACACGGCCAGGGCCTGTGAAACAACAATGACAACTACACCAAAAAACTAGCCAGGCGTTGTGGCGGATGCCTGTAGTCCCAGCTACTTGGGAGGCTGAGGCGCGAGAATTGCTTCAGCCCAAGAGTTGGAGGTTGCTGTGAGCTGGGACTCCACGGCACTCTGCCAAAGGCGACATAGTGAGACTCTGTCTCAAAAGCCAAAACAAAAAAGTTTAATGTGCCTGAGATTTACCAGGCAAGGTGGGGCGGGGGATTAAAAATTCAACTCCTCTGAGTCTTGTCTCCCAAATTCAGATTCTGTAAATTTGGAGTGTGGCCAAGGAATCTATAGGTTTGCAAACTCCCCCCAACATGTGATCCTAGGCAGGTTTTGAGGGGAGCACGGTTTTCAGAGCACTGTTTTATGGCATGTTACTCTATGGTGGCAACAAGATGTTGTTTTCAGGGTCAGAAGATTCCCATCGCCACCCCAACCCAAACTATAGAACTTGATGGCAGCTTCATGGGTTCACTAGAATAAAGATAGGCCTGCCCATCACAGAACTTTCCTCATCATATATTTGAAAAGTAGCAGAGAAAGGAAAAGACAGACTATTGTTCTTACATGTTTAGCAGACCTTTCAGGAAAAGTGTCCAGCTGTTATCGATTTAGTCAAAGTCAGTTTACTCATAGGACCCTGCAGGGGAGTTGACAGAGAGAGAAACCATCCGTCTTCCAACTGCATTGGACTCTTCCTTTCTGTCATCATTCCCAAAAGAGACATGGGTGGCCCCCGAATGCACTGGATTTCAGTTCTTCAGAGAGAAGTGCTTCTCATGGCAATGACACGGGTACAAAAGGGCAAGCTCGACCCTGCAACCACATGTCAAGCTAAAAGGACAAAAGGAAGAGATGATGGAGGTACGGGCCGAAAGCTGGCACTGCACAGGAGACCCAGCTGCTTCAGGAATGCCACTCAACACAGACAAGGGGAAAGAAATGCCCTGGCTTCTCCCCTCTTTCTGGCCTAAGACTTCCGTTGGCGTCTCCCATTGGCCAGGCACAGCAGGAAGCCAGAGAACAAGGGAGCCAGGGAAATGCAGTTCCTCGTGAGACAGAGCAGGGTAAAACAGGGCAGGCAGGGACCTGAAGGGGAGGGACAGCATTCCTGTGTGCACACCCGGGCAAGGCGCTGCCCGTGGGCTTTATCGGTCACTGTCAGTGCTCCACCCACGTTCCTTTGGCACTGACTGGGCCCAAGCAGAAGCATCTCACTGGTCACAGGGGCAAGCTTGGGCCATGCTTGGCAGGCTGAGGGGCTGGGGCAGCGGTGTTCCTGGGAGTAACCCCCCCCTCCCCGCCGGTGACCAGTAGGAGTTGGTGGTTACACTACAGCTGCCTTCTTCCTCCAGCATGCTCTGCGATGCCTCTTAGAGGTCGTCAGTGGGACCAGGCCCCAGTTGCACATAGCACTATCTGCGTATGACCACATTCTGTTTTGATTTCTCTTCCTTCCCTCTCATACCAACTCACATTCCAATCATCTAAGACCTGTCCCTAGGAGAAGCCAGTCTAAGACAACACTCCGACACAACCCACAGCCAGCTCGTGTGCTCTCTCACCAGCGGGGCTTGCAGCAGCCCAGGATGAGCGTGGTGGTGGCTGTGAACAAGCCCACCAGGGCCAGAGGAGGCAGGAACCCCTGTGTCCATCTCCGGGATTCACAAACACCACCCACCCCCATCCCATTGGGCTCTTCCCAGCCCAACCCCCCAGAGAGCAGCTTCCTTTCCCCTCCTTCTATGGGAGGAGGAGCAGAGTGAGAGAGGCCAAAGGCCCCCCATACAGCAGAAATGACCGGCAGCCTTGGGCGTGGAAACTTCTTCCAGAATCTTTCCCCTGTTCCCACTGCCACGACCCGTCACCTGCCCCCAGCACTCCGTGAGAGGCCACCCCTCCTCAGAGGGGAGGGAGTTCAGTGCTGCGTTACCAAGGAACTGCCACAGTAGCCACCAAAGTGACTGCTCGTTATTTGAACACTTTCTTCTATTTGACTGAATACAGGAAAAATGTCACAAATAGAATATTCATCATCCCCCTCGCGGGCCTTTTCTTCCCTGCTTATCTCCCCGCTGTCATGTAAGAATCCAGCTTCGGGTTCATTTGGTATGTTGAGTGCGTGCCCAGGGAGAGGACGGGCTGAAAGCCTTGCCCACAGGCTCCCCGCCGCGACAGCCCTTCCTCCCCGCCGGTGACACCCCACCAGACAAATGCCACTCACTCTGACCCCTCGAGGGGAGGACACCGTCTGCCTAAGTGGAGGGGCCTTCTGCACCACGTGGAGAGAAAAGAAAGGGCCCAAGGAGCCTTCACAGCCATTTAGTGATTCTCAGCATGTCACTTTTACAGACACCTCAGCTTCCAGAGCTTTTATCCTCAGGTGCTTCTTAGAAGACGCAGGATGGCATCCCCACCCCACTTCAAACACCGTCTGTTTGGAGATCCTCAGAGGGACTAACGCCGCCTGCCAGTTTCTCAGCTAGAGTCGGCCGTGCGCAGCGCCTCTGCCTTCTTCCATCAGTGCCAGCGACTCCCCCAGCCCGCTCCTCCCGCCGACCCCATCCTGCATGAAGCCGTGTCAGGCTGCAGGGAACACGTTTCTAGGACCGCAAAATCAAAGTGCTTATCGCCCTGACAATTAGACTTTATGTTCAACTGCAGTAACACGAGCCTGAGAACTGGGGGCTTAAACAAGGGAGGGGTTTGTTTTTCTGTCCTATAATATCAATCCAGAGCTGGGCCAGCCAGGGCTGGTATGGCCACCCCCTGAAGCCACCAAAGACTCAGCCCTTTTATCCTTCGTTATTAGGGTGTGACCATCACCCCATGCTCTTAAGATGGCCCCTGGGACTCCAGCCATCACATTGGAATTCCAGGCAGGATTTTTTTAAAAAGGGCATAAGGCCCCCAAGCTGAAGTAACCTCTCTTGTAAGGAGCTTTCCCAGAAATCTCACCCAAGAACTCCAGCCATACCTTGTTGGTAAGTCTGTGTCATATGACCATTCCTAGCTGCAAGGGAGGCTGGGAAATGTAAGCTTTTAACTGGGCGCACATTGCCACCATGAATTAAATTGGGGTTCTGTTAGCATTATGGGCTGAATTGTATTCCCTCAAAATTCAGATGTTGAAGTCCTAACACCTGCTACCTCGAAATGTGGCCTTTATAGGCACAATTAAGTGAAAATGAGGCCTTCGTGCTGGGCCCTGAACCACTATGATTGGTGTCCTTATAAGAAGAGGAGATTAGGACAAAGACATGAACAGAGGAAAGACCATGTGAAGACAGAGCAAGAAGACAGCCCCATGCCAGCCAAGGAGGGAGGCCCAGAGGGAGCCAGCCCTGCAGAGACCTGGAATTCAGGCTTCTGGCCTCCAGACTGGGAAGAAACCGTCTCTTGTTTAAGCCCCTCAGCGTGTGGTCCTTTGTTATGGCAGCCTAAGCAGACTAATCCAGATAGTAAAGAAAAAGAAAAGAATGGCCCCGGGGTGAACAATTAGAAAGACCTGACACATTTGGGAAAGTCAGGTCTTTATTACCTGAGCTTTTAAAGATATTTTTAAAGTATCTTAGCATACTTTTTTTAAAAGGTCTTTTTTAAGGTACTGTTCATCAGGTGGTATCCAGAGGGCCTGGCAGCCTTTCCCACCCTTCCCCAGCCAGCTCTCCCCTGTCTCCTTCTCTTTCTCATCTTGGCATGATGCTCCTCCCTAGATATGCTTGTATAAACATTGTGGCCTCTGGCCAGGCTCAGTGGCTCGCACCTGTAATCCTAGTACTCTGGGAGACCCAGGCAGGTGGATCACTTGAGCTCAGGAGTTCGAGACCAGCCTGAGCAATAGCGAGACCCCCATCTCTACTAAAACAAAAAACTGAGGCAAAAGGATAGCTTGAGCCCAAGAACTTGAGGTTGCTGTGAACTATAACGCCATGGTACTCTAGTCAGAGTGCCGGAGTGAGACTCTGTCTTAAAAAAAAAAAAATTCATTGCCTCACTGGAATGATTGGGGAAGTACTGAAATAGCCCGCCCTTACTTCCACTGGCCAGAAATAAGCTAAAAGTGTAAAGTTGGGGCTTCACTCCTTCGTCTAATCCATTATCCCCATGAATGTGCAAGTTAAGTGGGAATGATCCAGGTCTGATGAGCCCAGGGCAGGTTTTGATGGAGTGAGGGCATGGGAAGAGGGTACCAAGGAGCCAGAGACCAGAGGAAGGCAAAGAAGGCCCAGGTGAGGCTGCCACCAGCAGAAGGGTCCCTTGATCACTTCAGGTCCATTCTGCTTTGCTAAAAGGAAATATGGGAAGTCAGGATCTAAAATTTTCCTAGGAAAGATCCTGTCCCTCTGCCCCATCTCAACGTTTTACAAAACTACATGGAGAAACCACCTCCCTCCACATTTTCGGCCCTGCCTTCCCTCGCTTGCTCTCAAACTTCTCCCCAGAAAACTACTAGAGAGTTGAACTGGACATGTTCTGCCTCTCCTGGGTGTTCTGACACAGATCCCTCCCGTGTGATGACACAGACAAAAGTCTATGTCTTTACTGAATCTGACAGTTCTCTTTCTCTTCCTTCAATTCATTCACTTCTTGCTTCACTGGGGAACATGTCAAAAATTCTTTCAGAAAATGTTAAACTTCCAAAATCCTTTCGTATCCGAAAACATCATTAATTTGTCTTCAAACTTTGATTGGCCGGTGTGCTGATATTTACTTGTTGTCTCCCAACACCACACTCAGCTCCGTTTCACTGGGGCTGGGAGCCTGCAAACTACATTTCTGAGCAGCCCTCCTGCTAGGTTCTGCCAACAGGAGGCACTAGGAGAGATAAGCAGGCAGGAGAAGGGGGGAAATTTCCAGCTTCTGGTTCTGACAGGGTGTGGCTATTAATTTCTCTTTCTTAATAGGACCCCAAATAATATGGTTGGGTATAGAATTTGAATCTGAAAATTGTTTTCCTCAGAAGTTGGAAGACCTTGCTCCACGCTTCTAGCATTCCAGCTGAGGTCTTTAAAACCAGATTCCTATTTTATCGTTCTGGAGAATTTGAAGTTTCTTTTTCTCTCTCTCTTTTTTTTCCCATTACCCTTGGAGTTCAGAAATTTTGATGCCTTTAGGGACAGGTCTTTTATTATTTTTGTTTGGCATGTAGCCTGCTCTTTAAAGATTAAAGTTTTTCTGCAGCTTATGGAATTATTTATTCCATCATTACTTTTTTTTTCTTTTCTTTCTTTTTTTTTTTTTAAAAAAAAAAAACAAGGTCTCACTCTGTTGCCCAACCTGGAGTGCAGTTGAGTGCAGCCTCCCAAATAGCTGGGACTACAACTTTGTAGCACCACAACCAACCAATTTTTTATTTTATTTTTTGAAGAGATGGGATCTTGCTACGTTGCCCAGGTCAGTTTTGAATTCCTGGCCTCAAGTGATTCTCCCGCCTCAGCCTCTCAAAGTGCTGGCATTCCAGGTACGAGCCACCACACCTGGCTCCTCACTACTTTATTCCCTCTCTTACAGGCTGTCTGCTTTTGGCTTCTGAGAATTCCTATTAGATAGCTAAATTTCATGTCCTGCTTCATGTCTCTTAATTTTTCTCTGACGCTTTTTTAAATCTTCTTTTCTATTTTAGACTTTTTGAGACAGCCTCTCAGCCTTGTCGTCAATTTAGTCTTCAGCCATAGTCAGTTGGCTACCCAGTCCCTCCCGTGAGCTTATTATGTTAGCAATTGCACTTTTTTAAATTCCAAGAACTCTGACATATTCTTTTGACAGCAGTCAGCTCTCTATTTATGATAGCACTTTTACTTCATTTAAATAACTCTCTAGATCCTGGGAGAATTCTGCGGGGATTAGTTCTTCTATTTGTTTAGTTTGGTGCCTCTCTTTCATGATGTTGGTTTTCCTCAAATATGTTTGATAACTCTTTACTCTCTGTTCCTGTTATAGATGAAGATCCAGGCTTATCTATAGTGAGATGAGTGGGTATTTTTCTAAACTCCAGTGAAAAATGCCTCTTCTCACGGCAGTGAAAGCAAGTTTGGGTATAGAAGCCTAAAGCCATGACTGCTTGGGTGACGAAGGGCTTAAACCAAGCTGCCTTTCCTTTTTGGATGGTCAACAAAGTACATGGACTGGGTGGTGTATTAAACAATAGTAACTCACAGTTCTGGAGGCTGGAAGGCCAAGATCAGGATGCCAGCAGGGTCAGTTCTGGGGGGGACCCTTTTTCAGGTCTCAGACTACTGACTTCTCCTTGTGTCACATGGCAGAGGGAGGAAGCAAGCTCTTTAGGGACCCTTATAAAAACAGTAATCGCATTCATGGGAGTCTCACTCTCCTGACCTCATCTAATCGTAATTACCTCCCAAAGACCCTAACCTCCTAATTTTATCACATTAGGGGATAGGGTTTCAACATACAAACTTTGCAGATAAGAGGGGTCATAGCATTCAGTCCATAACAGGTAGCTTGTCTTGGAAAAGTGAGGACTCTCCTCCCTAATGGCTGCCACCTAGGGCCATGAGCTGTTGTCCAGCCACAGTGTATGAGAGCATGCTGGCCCAGAGCCCTCACATTGGAGGGTTATTCTCATGGCTTTAGCCTGGACATAAATATCAGGAACCAGCTCCCTGAGAGATAGAGTCAGAGGCAACGCCTTTAACTCTCAGACTCACCAACAACCCCACAGCCCAACCCAACTTCCCGCCTCCATCCTTTGTTGCCTCTGGTCTTGGGATTCTTCCAGATTTTTCTAGAAAACTGACCTTTCAAAGGGAGAATTCTCTTTTGTCTGTGTAGAATTTGGGGTTCTTTAGAGCCACTATGAGGATCTTATCTCCCTTACCTCGTTCTCAAATTTCTATTCAACAAATAACACTTTTCCCCAGTTTCTCAGCTAGGCTTTTGGTTTCATATAATATTCTAGTATGGAAAAGTTCATGTATATACAATAGTAGATTAAATATTATAATGACCACTATATTAAGTCAAATACCCCAGTCACAAAAAAGGTAAATTGTATATGATTCTACCCATGTGAAGTACCTAGAATAGTCAAATTCACAGCGACAGTACAATGGGGTTGCCAAGGGCAGATGGGAGTTGTTGTTAAGGGGTACAGAGTTTCAATTCTGCCAGGTGAAAATATTCTGAACACTAGATGCATCAAAACATAAAATGATTAATGCTACCATACACTCGAAAATGGTTAAAATGGAGGCTGGACGCAGTGGCTCGTGCCTGTAATCCTCACACTCTGGGAGGTCAAAGCAAGTGAATCACTTGAGCTCAGGAGTTCAACGCCAGCCTGAGCAAGAGTGAGACCCATTTCCACTAAAATTAAAAAAAAAATTAGCCGGGCGTGGTGGGGTACCTGTAGTCCCAGCTACTCGGGAGACTGAGGCAGGAGGATTTGAGGCTTGATCCCAAGAGTTTGAGGTTGCTGTGAGGTAGGCTGAGACGACACTACTCTTCCCAGGGTGACAGAATGAGACTCTGTCTCAAAAAAAAAAAAAAGTTAACATAGTAAATTTCATGCTATATGTATTTAACCCCAATTAAATATAAATATATATGTATATTATAATGAATCACCCCATGGACCATCAACCAGCTGTAATAAATATCATCTGGTTCATCTGTAGTCACACTCACTCCCCACCACACACCCCGACACACATTTATTTATTTATTTATTCTTCTGTCATTTTGGTGGAATTTGAAGGGGAAGACAAATGATAAATCAGCAATCTTGAACCACAAGCTTGTTTCTTCATAAATGCTTGGGGAGATTCTTGACGTTGACTAATGGATACGTGAGTGTTTGTTACCCTACCCTCTCTACTTGGGAGTATGTTGGAAAAATTCCATAATTAAGAGATTTTTTAAAGCAAGAATCAATGTTTAAGGAATGAATGCTATTGAATAAAGTATTTTCTCCAAGATAGTTCTATGGCTGTCTCCTAAGCCTGTGATTCTCCAAAGGCAAGGTGGGGAGAGCTGCACATTCTTTCTCCTGTTGGAAAGAATCATTGAGAATCATGATGTTTCCTGAGACAGTTCTCAGAGAGGCATACTTGGTCGAGGTGAACAGCGTGGAAGCAGGACTGAACAGGGAAAACTTCCACGCCAGTCTCCAGTGGCTGCTGGGACCCCCACAGTACTCTCCTTGCCTGATAAAAAGGTTACCTGCAAATTACTGGGGACTTCAGGAACCCCCTAGTGAGTAAGCACCTTTCAGATCCCCCTTCCTAGAGTTTATTGGCCCCAAGGCCTTAAAAGTGATTGTACAATTGGAATTGTGAACCTTGACTGGATATTTGATTGTATTAAGGCATGATTGATGTTTATTATTAATTCTTAGGTATGTATCATTCAAACTATTTACCACCTAAAAACAATTGCCTCTATGTCCTCTTGCAGAGACACTTACTAAAATCATTATGAGTAAAATGATATGGTGCTTGGGATTTGCTTCAGAATAACAAAGGAAGATGGGTTCACCCACATGTGTTCATCCAAAGACATGTACTGGAGTAGTCATAGCAGCTATGTATAAGGGCTCCAAACTGGCACCACCCAAAAGCCACATGAAAAGAGAATGGATAAACTCTAGCATATCCATACAATGGAATACTCCTCAGCCAGCAAAAGGAGGGAACTACTGACGCACACATAGCCTGGATGGATCTCACCAACATAATGTGGCACATAGGAACCTAGACTCAAGCGTTCATGCTGTATTATTCCATTCATATAAAGGTCAAGATGTTGGCGTGGATGTGGAGAAAAGGGAACACTTCTACATTGCTGGTGGGAATGCAAACTAATACGGTCCTTTTGGAAAGATGTTTGGAGAATACTTAGAGATCTAAAAATAGAACTGTCATTCAATCCAATAATTCCTCTACTAGGTATATATCCAGAAGACCAAAAACCACATTATAACAAAGATATCTGTATCAGAATGTTTATTGCAGCCCAATTCATAATTGCTAAGTCATGGAAAAAGCCCAAGAGCCCAGCGACCCACAAATGGATCAATAAATTGTAGTATATGTACACCATGGAATATTATGCAGCCTTGAAGAAAGATGGAGACTTTTACCTCTTTCATGTTTACATGGATGGAGCTGGAAAATATTCTTCTTAGCAAAGTATCTCAAGAATGGAAGAAAAAGTATCCAATGTACTCAGCCCTACTATGAAGCTAATTTATAGCTTTCACATGAAGGCTATAACCCAATTACAGCACAAGAATATGGGGAAAGGGGCAAGGGAGGGGAGGGGAGGGGGAAGGATGAGTAGAGGGAGGGTAATTGGTGGGTCCAACCCTATGGTGCATCTTAGAAGGATGCAGGTGAAACTTACTAAATGTAGAATATAAATGTCTGAACACAATAATTAAGACAATGTCATGAAGGCTATGTTAACCAGTTCAATGAAAATACTTGGATTCAAAAATTAAAAATTGTCCTGGTGCAGTAGCTCATGCCTACTGAAATTATGAAATTCTCCATAATAAAATAACTTTTCTTAGGTGACTTTATTTTTAAAATACATATTTTTTCCTATGGGGGTGAGTGAGGGTTTCGATTACCCTAGCACTCTGGGAGGCCAAGGCAGGTGGATTTTCTGAACTCAGGAGTTCAAGACCAGCCTGAGAAAGAGTGAGACCCTGTGTCTACTAAAAAAAAAAAACAAAAACCTGGTGTTGTGGCAGGCATCTATAGTCCCAGCTACTAGGGAAGCTGATGCAAGAGGATTGTTCAAGCCCAAGAGTTTGAGATTGCTGTGAACTGTGATCCCATGGCACTCTACCCAGACTAATAGAGTGAGACTCTGTCTCAAAAATAATAAATAAAAAATTAAAAGAATAAAAATTAAAATTAAAAATCAATCACACAGGAGGGCTGAGTAGAGAGGGCAAGATGGGCCATGGGTTCATGGTTACCGGGACTGAGGGAGGGGTACACAGGGGCTTATTGTAGTGTTTAATCTACTTTGGGTGCATTTGAAATTCTCCGTAATAAAATAACTTTTTCTTACGTGACTTTATTTTTAAAATATATATTTTCTCATATGGGGGTGGGTGAGGGTTTCAATTACTGCTTTGAATTGGAAGATAGAAGGATAATATCCTTGTACTTTTTTCTGTAACAGTAAGAGTAGATCTCCAAGCCAGGCCCACTTCTCTGCTTAAAATGCCTTCAATCTTTCTGTCACCTCTCTCCACAATTGCCCTCCACATCCCCAGGAAACCAGCCTATACATTTAGGGACAATTGTTTTCACAAGAAGAAAACTGTCCAGAGCTTCCATTAGACACTATGCACTTTTATTGATTTATATCTGCCTTGTTCCAAAGATGTATTTAAAGTTTACAAAGATGCATATAATAGAACAGCATAAAATAAATGATAAGTAAATAAGAACAAACGAGGTAAAGGAAAAACAAAGATAGGAAAGTAAGATGGAGCCAAGAGTGAGGTGACTACACAAAATACCTGCCATGAAACCCACTGCACTCACTGGAGGCAGAACACAGGTTTGAGGTTGAGTTCCCCAGTAGCCCAGGTGAAAATGGAAGCTGGGTCACACTGTAATAATATGCAAACAAAGAACACTGTCAGGAGGACCATAACTATGTCTAACATGGAGATCAGGGAGGCAAGTTTCACCATAAATTATCCTAAACATAGTATCATGAACAACATCCTCACCTTACACACAGCAATAGGATACACAATAGTCTTACACACTACCACATTACTATACTGCAATGAAAGCAATAATGCTGTTCACAGAAAATCATTCTGTGGGGACCAAATGGAGCCTTGCACTAGGGTGGCTTCATGAGGGACAGACTTTGGAATATCTCAGGCAAAGATTTATAACCACACTGGGTGTGGTGGCACATGCCTATAGCCCTAACTACTTGGGAGGCTGAGACAGGAAGATGACTTGAGCCCAGGAGTTCAAGGTTACAGTGAGCTATGATCATGCCACTGCACTCCAGCCTAGATAACAAGTGAAACCTTGTCTCTAGGGGGAAAAAAATGTAATCTAGAAGCCGTACTCCAGGATTCAGGGGATCCAGGAATCCTCCTCGACACTGTGAGCATATATGAATTTTTTTCAGGGCTGGCTTCATAGCCTTCATTAGAGTCTCAAAGGTGTCAGCAAATCCAAGAAAAGTGAGGCACCACCAACGTGGAGGAAAAAAGGCAGCATGTGCTTCAAAACCTCTCCATGCATCCAGCTTCTCTCTGACTCCTGGCATGTAGGTTTAACATGTAATAAAGCCAGGAGTGGTGGCTCATCCCAACACTTTGGGAGGCAGGAAGCTTGCTTAAGGCCAAGAATTAGAGACCAACCTGGGCAGCACAGCGAGACCTCATCTCCACAAAAAATAGAATGATTAGGCAGGCGTGGTGGTGGGCACCTGTAGTCCCAGCTACTTGGGAGGCTGAGGCAGGAGGATCACTTGAGCCCAGGAGATGAGGTTGAAGTGAGTTGTGATTGTGCCAGTGCACTGTAGCCTGAGAGATAGAGCAAGACTCTATCTCTTAAAACAAACAAACATGTAATGAAGCTAGGGCTATGACTGGAGTCCTCCCCTGGGACCAAGCAGAATCAGAGCCAGGGTCTGACTAGCAGGCCCCCACCCCTGCTCAGAGAGTTGCAGGGGGAGCCCCCAAGGGTTGGGTAACTGAGACAACAGAGTGATGGAGGTGCCACTATGATTCTGGCCACCAAACAAGGCTACAATAATCTCTACCAGAATTGTTTTCTAATTTAAGACAAGGTTAACTGGGCGGCGCCTGTGGCTCAAAGGAGTAGGGTGCCAGCCCCATATACCAGAGGTGGTGGGTTCAAACCTAGCCCTAGCCAAAAGCTGCAGAAAAAGAAAAACAAACACAAGGATAACTAAACACCCATCTAAATCATTTTGTAAAAGTCATTAATCTTTGACCGTGCGACTTTCAAATGAATTCTCTAAGCTCAACTGGTGCAAAATGTGTATCAAGGTGACCCAGGTGATTAGTTGCTAGCTAAGGAATCCCTACTGCAAACAATGGCTTCAGATCCAGGACAATTAAACTGCAGGTCTCCTTTCTGTCAATAATTAGATAGGAGTTGCTTATGAAAGTCATTCCTGGACGTTATGACTGATGATAACAATAGCTGCTACTTACTAAGCATATATTACATGCCCTGTTCTACATTTTCTTATATGATCCTCACAACACTACTCTGCCCATCATTCCCATATTACAGATGGGCAAACCAAGGCTTGGATAGGTGAAATAATTTGCACAAAGTCAAAAATGTAAGCCAAGATTTGTCTGACTTACCTGCCTTTACCCTTTACTACTTACTAGGCTGTAACATTTATGAATATGAAACATTCAGCTCACCAACAATGCTATCAAATGGTTACAGATTGAGTTTAAAGGGTAGGTAGGGAGCAGTGACTGGGGTGGAAGAAAGACCTACTTTATCCCCCTGAAAATAATTGTCATATCCATTCTCCCTGTTTCAATAATCTATTGCCGTGTAACAAACCACCCCCAAAACATGAAAACATATGGAGGGGCTCCACGCCTGTAGCTCAAGCAGCATAGGCGCCAGCCACATACACCAGAGCTGGCAGGTTCAAATCCAGCCTGGCCCCACCAAACAACAGTGACAACTATAACCAAAAAATAGCCAGGCGTTGTGGTGGGCAGCTGTAGTCCCAGCTACTTGGGAGGCTGAGGCAAGAGGATCACTTAAGCCCAAGAGTTTGAGGTTGCTGTGAGCTGTGACACCACAGCACTCTACCCAAGGTGACAGCTTGAGACTCTGTCTCAAAAGAAAGAAAGAAGGAAGGTAGGAAGGAAGGAAGGAAGGAAGGAAGGAAGGAAGGAAGGAAGGAAGGAAGGAAGGAAGGAAGGAAAAAAGAAAGAA